>JXSR01S006880.1:187131-200429 GCA_000969725.1 Ophiothrix spiculata | reverse complement strand
TCGATACTTAATACAAACAATTTATTTGCAAATTTCTTCACATTACCCACAAAAATACGTGTAAGGAACACCCTTAGAATGCAAAAAAATTTTAGGGCTTGTACTCAATATGGCATCTAACTTTTCCTTTACTGTTTTGTTAATTAGTCAATAAAACAAATATGTAAATGAGCTCATTAACATATATACCTGTACATAACGTGACAAATTGAAATATGTCTCCCAACACTACCCGCATGAGCGTGGCCGAGCGGTTAGAGTACGCAAGGGTCTCGTAATACACAGGTTGTGGGTTCGAGACCCGGGCTCTGCGGTTTTGTCTCCTTGTTTCCTTGGGCAAGAAACTTTACTCTACTTGCTCCCTGGTTCGGAAGTCATGTTAAGCTGTTGGTCCCCTGTACGAATCATGGGCGTCATTTCATTTTGGAGTGTGGGGGGGTCCATAATTTTTTTTTGAGCAAAAATGGTCAGAGGAAAATTGTGATTTTTGTTGTAATGCGCGCGTATCGCGCAAAAAATCTGTCAAATCAGATAATTTAAGCTACAAAATTGTTTTAAAAATCTTTAAAATTGCGAAAATGACAATTTTTTGACTGAAATTTGACATTATATCTAAAAATTCGCGCGAAGCGCGCAAATTGTTTTACCCACCTCCACCCCCGATTCCGCCGCCTATAGGGGGCGAGTGTCCACAGTGGACAGAGCCTCTGGTGGGGGTCAGGGGGCAATGCCCCCTGAAGCCCTAACTTTTTTGCATTCTAAGGGTGTTCTTAACACGTGTTTAGTGGGTAATGTGAAGAAATTTGAAAATAAATCATTTGTATTAAGTTTGGCGGGGGTCAGGGGGCGAAGCCCCCTGCAGCCCTAGGGTTTTTTTGCATTCTAAGGGTTTTCCTAACACATATTTTTGTAGAAATTTGGGAATAAATCATTTGTATTAAGTTTGGTGGGGGTCAGGGGGCGAAGCCCCTTGAAGCCCTAGTATTTTTGCATTCTAAGGGTGTTTCTAACACGTATTTTTGTGGATAATGTGAAGAAAATTGCAAATAAATCGTCTGTATTAAGTATCAAGTTCAAAATAGTGGGGGGGGGGACATTTGATATTGTGTCCCCCACCCTTCAAAAAGTGGGGGGGACGTGTCCCCCTGTCCCCCACCCAAATGACGCCCATGGTACGAATAGACTCCTTCATGGGGTATGCATTTCATGCAAGTACAGTATATAGCCGCCAAAAAAAAATTCGCCGTTTTTAAAAACTTCTATGCCCCCCTGAGAATAAAATGGTGTGCCCCTAATATCATTTTTTGATCAGTTCCGGTAAATGTCAAATTTGACTAAATGTGCAACAAAATGTACAATAAAAAACATTGAGGCTATCAGAAAACAAATCTGATGTTCAGAACAAATTCTCAGGAAAAGCAGAATAGGCCTATTCATCTTACACTGCAATACTCAAAACAATTATTGCTCACCTGAAAGCTTTCAAATCAAATTTGTTAGTCAAAATTATCTAACCTTTCAAATAAACTAATAGAATACAAATATTTACATTTACAGAGCAATATGTTTACTTAAGTAAGGATCATACTTTATCCAGTTTTCAAAACACAATTTATCTCATTCCTTATCTCTCTCTTCTCATCTATCGTCTCCTCGGCGAACGCCCCGGGGGGGCCTACTCAAATTTGGTTTGGGTAGGGACGTGCCTCTGGGAAATTTGGAAAGCCACCCATCCAAATAACAATTTTTAAGAAAAATTGACCCATCCATATACCAAATCTTCTAAATTTTGAGCCAAATTTAATCAAAAATCTCATTTTTTCTGTCCAAATTTGCTCTATTTTGGCAAAATTTTCTATTATTTTGAGAAGAAATGTCCAAATTTGCAGCATTTGGGGCAAATTTCCAAAAATTTTGAAAAAGAAAACCCATCAAATTATCTCATTTTGCGAAGAAAAACAACCGATTGGAATACCAGAAAGCCTGATTTTGCTACCCGAATTTGCGGCTCGTCCCCATAACCCGTTTTGTACTAAGTAGCCCCCCCGGGGCACACGCATCTCACATTTTTATCCAAACCAGAAATGGATAGTTCTGTCCCCCTTGTACTCAACATAGCGTGTTTCTAAACCATCAGTTTGTTACTTGTATCTGACAAGCTCAATCATCATTATCCAATTTCTGAATTGACAATGCAATGGCTTCCAATGGAAAGCTGTAAAGTAGGCTAATGGCCGAGGATATTAAACATTTTGATGGGGCGTCTCACTGGCTGTGTTACCCTTACCCCGTCATGGAATATTCTTAACAGATGTACGATGACTGATTGTAAATATCACTTGGATTAGGCCTAAAAAAAAATTGTCTGATTGGCGTAACCCGACCTACCCTAATTTTACCACCGACCCTAGATATTTTTTTTTTTTGAGCATGGTAAAAAACCTCCAAATCCCAAATTTGATGGGAACCGATTCATGGGAGCCCAAGATATGGCTTGCAGGACATTCAAAATGACAAATAAAAGATGTGTTACAGAAAAAGTGAAGATGTTTTTGTATATGTGCCATATATATTGTGTTCTTGTATGTGAAACATAGACTTAGAAAATAAAAAAAAAATTATTAAAAAAAAAAAAAAATCCAACCTACCTACCCTATTTTTTTTTCTATGTTACGCCAATCAAACAATTTTTTTTTTTTGGCCTTACTGCAATTCACAGCCCTCATAAATATCATCTTATACATAGTCTTACATAATCACCATGTTGCAATATAATGTTTAAAAAAATCAATACCACAATTTCACGTCTATCTTTTAGCTTGCGTAAGGATCAGACATCTAAGTGATGTTTTGATAAAGCGAATTAAGGGGCGGTGAATCCTTACAAGCGACGTAATTTTAGTTAATGTATAAGAAATTAAGGGGCGTATGTGATCTTCTGAGTGTTAATAATCTTTCATTAACACATTACGATAAATGTATGCGCAAATTATGCTGACTAATATTCCATCTGTACTATTTTAAGCATGACATTCCAACCAGGCAAAAAAAAACATTGGCTGTCAATTAGAGGAAGCGATCCACAGTCGAAAGTGGATGAAGATCAATTTTTTGTTTTATAAATTGTGTAATAAGTTTATCAAAATGATCCTCTTATTCTAACTCTAAAAGAAATACTACAAGATCCTTTCAACAGAATGTCCCCTATCATCGTGACTTTTGAGTTTTCCGACTGACTGGGTTTCTTACTGATATTGATAACTTAAAGCAATACTATAAAGTGTTCAAAATAAAGCGCCCCCTGTCACCCATGACTTTTGATTTTTGAGGCTTACTGGGTTTGTTTTTGGTTGATATGAATATGCTTTTAGATAGTCACATTCCTTCATTTTATGCTGTTTTTACTCTAAACCATTTTTGATCAAAATCTCATAATGTTGGTTTAAGTTCCAAATAATTTGACACAAAGTTGCATACTTTTCAGTTACAGCAATTTGGTGAATCAAATTCGAGATCCAAAATTCAATTTCACATGTATTGGTATGTCTGTGCGCATTTGATGAATTTGCTTCATAATAAAAAAGTAAAGAGAAAAAATATGGATGCGGATACCTTAGTTAGCTATAATTCTTCATTCTTCTTTTAACTAAGATTTTTAAAAACCAAATCTCACTACATTGCTTTAATATAGTGTTGAAAAGAGAACTAAATCAGGAGCAGCGATCTTTGGTCAACTCTGGTAAGAAAAATTTCCCCTCAGCAGGGCAAATATGCCAATTATAGGAATGGTCAACTATTTAATGTTTGCTTGCATCAATTTGATCCAGTAGACCTACATGGTCACAATAGTTGTAATTGTTCTCCACGCTTCCGTATAAACATTGAAATTTCACCTCTTTGATTATTTTCTTATGAAGATAGACCACTTTCGTATGTCCCATAATGCATCTTGAAAGTACCGCAAACTGCGCGGTCGAGTTGTGCGCAATGCGCAGAACTTCTAATATGGTAGACTGAGCAAGATTATGTCACAAGGTCCTGTATTTGCGGTACTTTCAAGATGCATTATGGGACACACGAAAGTCGTCTATTGAACTTTAACCTTTGAAGGAATGAAATAAAGAATGAAACATTCAGATGAATTTTTGGGGCCACTTGGAAATGAAAAGTTTCAGAGGCAAAACTTATACATCAGCCTTGCAAAATGTAAATGAAGCATTGTGTTCAATGGAAGATCTCAGCTCTCAAAAGAGACATTTTTTCAGTTATCATTTTGTATGCTGAACATGCCAAATATAATGTAAAATAAGATTGTATCAATAAAAGTAAAAATACCCCTTTTCTACATAAACCTGGTATAGAAACACAAAATTTACTTGGCTTTAAAGACTCTAAAAGTAAATAAATAAAAAAATAAAAAAATAAAACAAATAAAAAAAAAATATATAAAAAAATAAATAAAAAATAAATAAATAAATAAATAAATAAATAAATAAATAAATAAATAAATAAATAAATAAATAAATAAATAAATAAACAAACAAACAAACAAACAAACAAACAAACAAACAAACAAACAAATATATAAATAAATATATATAAATAAATAAACAAAGTCGCCACCTTGATCAAGGCAGGCCTGGGTAAAGGATCTATGCAAGTGTACATGTGGACATATTTGGTTATAACTGGGAAGAGCTGGATCAAAACAAGACTGGAAAGAACAACCTAAATTGGTTCATTTTGGCCTTATCTGGGGGTGCATACCCTAATCCCACCTAGGATTTCACCCAGGATTTTATCACATGTGTTTGCCAAATACAAACTGTAACATTTTCAAAGTATTACGCATAATCAAGAGCTACTTCAGTAAAAAAAATAAATAAAGAGGTCCTTTTCCACAAAAGCATAAGTAGCCTAATTTCGTATTAATAAAATAAAATTAAAGCATTGACAAAATTAATTTGACATTTTCGATATTTGCACATCTTTTAAACATTTGAACTCTGATTAAACATCGTTAATTTGTCAAAAGCAAACACTAAAGTGTCATTGAAGAGGTTCATCACATTTGCATCATTAGATGAAATAATCTTTGTATTCATAATGCGCTTGTTATGATGTGGTTGGAAACACTTCAGCAAAGAAATCATTTTTGATGAGAATTATTGAGTGTTCATTAAACCTAGCTGGGTTCAATGCTAATAGGTGATGACTTGGATTGTGACTTTGTGTCAATCAAACAAGAGGAGTTTTTTTCAATAATTTTTTTAAAATGAATAGTATGGCACTGAATTATGTTATGTACTTGGAGGAAATGGTTTTGAACTCTAAAAACAGCAACAAAAAAATTATGGAGCTGATTTATTTCATTAAATTCTCCTTTTTTGCAAAGAATTAACAGTCAAGACATTAAAGGTGCAATTCGTGATTTTAATGTGACAAAACATCACCTCCTTTTAGCTAAATAAAAAGAAAAGTACAACAAAAATATATACTGAAAATTTCACTTTATTCCGTTTCCAAGTTACAAGCTTTTATTTTGAAAATAATGCTTGATTATTTGTTGGGATCGTAACATATACAAGTTGAGGATTCTTATAAGAAAAAAAGGCTTCAAATCAAAAACTTCTAGCCTGAAAAGAGCAATAAATACATGCAACGCTGCTCCATATACACTGCACGAGTTTTGTTTACACAGACATGCTTGCATGAGCACGGCATATATCTGTACATTAAATTTCGTTCCAGCTGATTGTTTTCTGACTTCAATGTCCGAGAAGACAGCAAAAACGCGGGCAGTTCTTCATAACCAATCAGGACATAGTCTTCTGAATATTCATGATCCACCTGAAGGCAATCGAAAAAGGGCAGACAGGCTAATTGGCGGTTACATTTGTAATGACAAGTCCCTTCCAAATGGCTGAAAATGATCATTTTGCCATTGAAAAACAGATTTCTGAGGATATTTTAGATCAAAAATGCGGGCACTTCTTAATAAGAAAAATGTTTGAAGTAAGATTTTTATGATAAAGTAAACTTTAAAGATGACAATACCGAGCGAAGGCATTAACTTTTTATCAAAATAAAATCATAGGGACAGAAGATAGAACAGTGACTGCCAAATTATCAGCTGTCTTGCCGTGCTTAAGAGGCGTGTAAACTTTACGTTGAGCAGATGCACAGGACTTTTCCATATGGTTTAAAAATCCGTACCCCCCCTTGAAAAAATCCTGGCTACGGGCCTGGTGCTGACACCAGATATGTTTGTGTGAGAGTGACATGAGGGACAAAAATGTCTGGGTGAAACTTCTTACATTGGACTTTTTGGGAGGGGTTCTGATGGGCAGGGGAAAGGGGAAGGGAAAGGTCATCTTAATTGGGGAGACAAAATGACCCAAGCTGCACACCTTTTGTGTCACCACAGAATGCTGTTAAAAATAATCTTTTTTGTAGTCTTTGGATTTTACATTATGATACATACAATATGTTCCAGAATTTACATACTGCACATATCGTTAACCAAAATCTGGCATTTTCAAAGCTTTCAAATAAAACTATATGATACAATATGCTCTAGAACATCTATAAACACATTATGCGCCATAATGAGACATTTTCCACTCCACTCCTGTGTGAAATACCTGGTGCCAGTTCTAATCAAGTTTCATCATCCCACACCTATCTATTAAAAGACAATTCGATCCCTCAATAAATGCAGTGCAGGTATTACCTGAGTGACTACCTACATAGACCTAGCGGTTAGCTTTCGTCTGGTGAGAGTCGGGATTCAAATCCGCTGAATGCAGTCTGGAACAAGACATTTACCACACTGAGGTAACATCCCTACTATTATAGTAAAAAATTGTATTCCTGTCACCAAGCGCATATTGGCGATGGTAAGATTATATTTGGAGGGGATGGGTTCAGAACAATACTAAAAAGCCATATAATGCTAAACTATGTTCAACATAATACGATGATCTAACCCTCAATTGGTTCATTCATTTGGCCTTATCTGGGGTGCATCCCCTAATACCACCTAGGATTTCACCCATGATTTATCACCTGTGTTTGCCAAATACAAACTGTAACATTTTTCAAAGTATTACGCATATTCAAGAGCTACTTCAGTAAAAAAAAAGAAAAAGAGGTCCTTTTCCACAAAAGCATAAGTAGCCTAATTTCGTATTAATAAAACAAAATAAAGCATTGACAAAATTAATTTGACATTTTCGATATTAGCACATCTGTTAAACATTTGAACTCTGATTAAACGTCGCTAATTTGTCAAAAGCAAACACTAAAGTGTCATTGAAGAGGTTCATCACATTTGCATCATTAGATGAAATAATCTTTGTATTCATAATGCACTTGTTATGATGTGGTTGGAAACACTTCAGCAAAGAAATCATTTTTGATGAGAATAGCTGAGTGTTCATTAAACCTGGCTGGGTTCAATGCTAATAGATGCTGACTTGGATTGTGACTTTGTGTCAATCAAACAAGGAGGGTTTTTTTTCAATAAAAGATTTTAAATGAATAGTATTCATGGCACTGATTTATTTTATGCACTTAAAGAAAATGGTTTAAAACTCTACAAAACACATAAGTTTTTATAGAACTGATCATTTTCATTAAATACTCTTCTTTTTGCTAAGAATTAATAGTCAAGACATTAACTCTCATTTGCTCCTCTCAACCAAGTTGTCAAGTCATTTTGAGCAAGAATGGTTTATAGTAAAAACAGCATAAAATGGAGGAATGTGACTATCTAAAACCGTTTTCAAGTGTATTTTGTGAAAAAAATGTTTTGCCACCAAAACAATGGATAAAAAGCACATGCATGCTTTCCTATACTAATACATGTGGAATTAAATTCGGGATCCAGAATTTAATTCAACAAATGACCCTAACAGAAAAAGTAAGCATCTTTGAGCCAAATCGTTTGCAGGGTATATCTATATATATGATATACCAAAAACAAATAAAACCCAATAAGCCCAACAAATCAAAAGTCATGACAGCCTGGGCACTTCATTTTTAACACTTTAACACTATTGCTTTAATTGGGAGACAAAATGACCCATGCTGCACCTTTTGTGTCACAACAGAATACTTTTAAAAAATAATATCTCTTTGTAGTCTTTGGATTTTACATTATGATACAATATGTTCCAGAATTTACATACTGCACCATATCTAAACATATCGTTAACCAAAATCTGGCATTTTCAAAGCTTTCAAATAAAACTATATGATACAATATGCTCTATAGCACATCTATAAACACATTATGAGCCATAATGAGACATTTTCCACTCCACTCCTGTGTGAAATACCTGGTGCCAGTTCTAATCAAGTTTCATCATCCCACACCTATCTATTAAAAGACAATTCTATCCCTCAATATGCAGTACGGGTATTACCTGAGTGACTATACAGAGACCTAGCACAGTTAGCTTTCGTCTGGTGAGAGTCGGGATTCGAATCTGCTGAATGCAGTTTGGAACAAGACATATACCATACTGAGGTAACATCCCTACTAACACAAAATGTTTTTAAAACATTTAAAAAATGTTTCAAAATGTTAAAAAATGTTATTTTAACATTAAAAAAAAACGTTTTGTGTTTGCAGGGACCCTCATGTTCTGTTCTTTAAATTTGTGAGTTGTTAACTGTGTACTGGCATTCTTCAATGCTGGAATATCGTAACAAGTTCATAGCTAATAGGGTGTGGTGATCCTCACAAAAATACTATAATAGTGGTGTCCTCTGGGGCTGGGCACTCTGACTGGTCTACAGTCCCACCAAATACTTACATTATATAAATAGCCCTCCCCTTACCTTTACTTAATAACTTTACAGTACAGAATGCAGTCTGGAACAAGACATATACCATACAGAGGTAACATCCCTACAAGCACAAAACGTTTTTTACTCGTTAACAAATGCAAAACGTTTTAAAATGTTATTCTAATGTTTAAAAAACGTTTTGTGTTTGCTGGGACCCTCATATTCTCTTCTTTAACTTTGTAAGGTGTTAACTGTGTACTGGAATGCTGCAAACTTCGTAAAAAGTTCATAGTTAATAGGGTGTGATGACCCCCTCACAAAACTCCCCTTACCTTTACTTAATTAATATAGCTACAGTGCATATGAAGCTTAAAGCATTACTATAAAGTGTTAAAAATGAAGCGCCCCTTGTCACCCATGACTTTTTGATTTTTTGGGCTTATTGGGTTTGTTTTTGGTAGATATGAAAACCTTCCAAACGATTTGGCTCAAAGATGCTTACTTTTTCTGTTATGGTCATTTGTTGAATTAAATTCTGGATCCCGAATTTAATTCCACATGTATTAGTATAGGAAAGTAGCATGCATGTGCCTTTTATCCATTTTCTGGTGGCAAAACAATTTTTTCCACAAAATACACTTGACGACGCGTTTAGATAGTCACATTCCTCCATGTTATGCTGTTTTTACTATAAACCATTTTTGATCAAAATCTTATAGTATTGCTTTAAGCTTAGATTTTTTGCCCAAGCTTATACTGGTTACTAGTAGTATTTCGAGCAGGTATTACTACAAACAGTAAAATGCAGTTATAATAGCTATAGAATACTCATGCTGCAACACCAGTGCTTACCCCTTCCAGTCTCTTAGCTTGGTTTGACCTCATTTTACATGACCTTTTCCTTAAGTCTGTTATCTTGTATCTTTCATCTTGTTAACAATGATGCAGATGCTAATACATCAAAGTAAAGAATACTTTGCTAATCAAATTAAGCTTAACATCATGAAAGATAATGCAGGATAAATTCATATCATATTCAAACTTTAAGCAAAGTCAAGTTAAGCTTATCCATCACTGAATAACAACCTCATTTCTTTTCAAAAATGAAACATCAAAGTTACCTCTCAAACCATTATGTAACTCATTTGCAGTGTGTCAAAATTTCAGCTTCTTTCAAAACCTCGTACCATCTCTCTCAGACCAAATTAGAGACCGTGCTGCTATTCAGGTCATGTGATCAGCAGAAATTGTCCCATATCCCTGTACATTTTGCCATCCATCTTGTTAACCCTCTACTTGGTTCCCTTGACAGATAACTAAGGCCTAGAGCAAAAACCGTCCAATCAAGAGGGTGATTCCAAAGTAACGTTTGTGACCGAAAAATTGAAAAATTTCACTTTTAAATGGCCACAAAGCCTAGCATAAACATTATATCAACGAGTTTGTTGTTGATAATGGTGCTCACTGGTGGGATCAAGACATGTAGGTGTTTAAAGATTAAAATAATTGCCAAAATACTGAATAAAGTTCATGTAACGTTCGGTAACGTTTGTGACCTCGCACAGAAATGGTTTTTTGCACCAAATGACTTCAAAGTAAAAATTCTCATGTTAGCTAATTTTTTATTGCTCTTTTCACAGATGATGGATAACATATTTACAAATAGTTCATAAAAGTGGTAGGAAATTCTATCGTCAGGATTTCTTTTAATGCAATGTTTTGTTTGGTAACGTTTGTGACATTTTTGAATTAAAACATGTGCTCATTCATGCATGGATAGAAAAAAATTCAAAATTTCTGATTAGAAAACACTTTTCACGTACCAAGTAACAAACGTATGACTGAAACAACTGCTCATATGGTCGAATAAAAAAGCTGATTTTTTGCTTGAAATCAAAAAAGGTTTAGTTTTCACTGGAATGAGCCAATAGCGCTCTCACTTTTTTTCCCATCAAAGTAGAATGCAGTATGTGAATTTCAAATCATTTGAATGCTACTTTTTTTGAAATATTCCATTAAACATTAGCCAATGACATTGCTTTCATAACTAAAAGCAGCATCTCCTGTATCAAAGATACACTGCTGCCGGAAAGTATTTCCGCATAATTAAAAATGTTAAGAAACCTCATTTTTTATTTAAAAAAATGACCTATAAGGCAAAAAACAAACAAGTTTGTTTCCTGTCGATGGTCAAAAACCTAAATGCGAAATGCGTTTTTTTATTTATTTTTTTTCTATTGTTCAAGAGGTGCTAAGGCAAATTTTGATTGAAAATCCGCATGGGTGATGATTTTTTCAGTAAGAAACCTGTCCGGTTTCAAGTTTTTGTTGAAAAGAAAACACTTCTTTAGTAAAAATTTTGTAATTTTCCCCGTCCTTTTTATCAAATTGGCTCTTTTGATTTTCGTTTTCTAAAATATCAAATAAAAAATGAAATGCGCAAGTAATGACGCCAAAACGAAATGCACGCGGCGCACGGGAAACAAACTTGTTTTTTGTTTTTGCCTAATCATCAAAGATTCATACTTGTATAGGTGACTGACTTTTTATCGATGTTTTTTCTGATAATTGATCTTCCATTACCACAAAAATTGATAATTTATAGGTCACATGCAAATACACCGCAAGTACAAATCTTATCAGAATGTAATCAATTATTCATAACTTAATTATCACTGTGCAAACGGATAAATGTTTTAGGTGATAAGTTTTCAACAAATGCACAGAAAGGTATTTAAACTTTATTTTTTATGCACAGGCTAAAATGGTAAATATGCATTTCACACCAAATTTTCAAATGCATTTTGTGCACATTATTCTGCTTTGATTCTATAGATAATTATAAATTATAGATTCAGTCAAAAAATTATGAAAGTCTGGTAAACACCTCTCGAGATATGGCTAAATAAAGGTTTTGTGTGGAAGCACTTTCTGCGGCAGTGTATGTGCGTACAACTACAGTATTTAGTTTGAGATTGGAATTCTGTGAAATTTGAAGTATTTATTGTGTTTAAGGCTACAGTCCCTAAATGGGTGCCATTTTTGCAAACGGCATCTTTACTGCAACTTTATCAGAATAATACAATTTTTGGCGTACATATGTAATTTATTGAATTACAAATAATATTTTATAAATGTGTTGTGTTGATTTTGAATAATAATGTTACAAAACCGTGTTGTTTTGCCCGAAAAACCGGGCGTGAATTATGACTCTGAGTTCGCCCTGTTTGAGCTGTGAGTAGCTTGATTTTAGTATCTACATTATCTACATTTTGTCTGATATACGCATTCGCATAATTTACTTACAAATTGAGCATTCCAATGAGGCAAAAATTGCAATTTTTATGTAAACAAAAGAATTTTGTTCACCATCTCAATGCTGCCTTGGTAGCTCAGCGGTAGATCTCTCGCTTCGTAATGCATGACTAACCCTCGCTATAATCCACTGTTCGAGTCCCCGCAAAGGCAGTGGAAACTATTTATATTTTCATGATTGAAAAATAGTTATTCACATTTTCCTGAGCATGTGGATTCCTCGTACCCTTAATATAATTACACATGCTGCCCCTGGAAAAAATCGAGTACATTTTCTGAGGTGCAAATTTGGAACACAAATTCGAGTACAATTTAAGTACAATTCGAGTACAAATTTGTGTACTCGAATTGTACTTAAATTGTACTCAAATCTGTGTTCCAAATTTGCACCTCAGGAATGTGTACTAGAATTGTACTCGATTTTTTCCAGGGGCGTTTTCACTTTGTACACACTTTTTGTCCCATATCTCTATGTCAATCTCTCTCCTGTTTTCTTTGCTTACATTACAAGCTAAACTGAAGCCCAGGAACTGAAGATGGGTCCATGATGACAAGATTTTATAAACAAATGTCTTGTTCTTAGGCGTTGACATTAAGAAGGTTGTTTTGTCAATAACACATTCAAATTAATGTATATTGTGTATATAAAGTAATCTGCTATATGAATGCTGGGTAATATGGTAATGAATGATGAATATTCGTTGCAAAAAATTTTAATAAAATATTCTGCCACTTTTTGGACAAACATACCCCAGTGCAATTGGTAGATAGCTGAAATAAGAACATTGCTTTCTTCACCTAATTTGATTTCAAATAATTAAATTTTGGTTCAATGGCTCTTACTGGCAAAATAACACTCAATCTTATGCAAAACAATCATTAATGAAAATAAAAATGTTACCCTCTCTGATCTTTTTTTTTAATTCTTAACTGCAAATTATCACCATGTAAACTTTTCTACTTGGATTTGCAATAAACTGAAGTTTAATACATCTTTTGTCAAGTAGAATAACAAATTCTGGTGAAATACTGGTGTTTTGCCTATTGTGCCTGTAAGACCGACTTTTCCCTGATATGGCATTGTATGTGTCCGTGATGTGACATTGTGTGTAAGACCTGCGATCCCACTCCATGGAATTTACAGGACATGTAAAGGAAATCTTTGGAAACCCTACAGATCCAGGCGT
>JXSR01S006880.1:171422-185885 GCA_000969725.1 Ophiothrix spiculata | reverse complement strand
TTTACATTTGTTATGTTTTAAGTGAACTTAATCATTAATGAAATCACTGTGCTTTGTACTTAAGTAAGCTTACAATGTAGACTTACATCTATTAGATTTATTTGCAAATTTCTTCACATTACCCACAAAAATACGTGTTAGGAACACCCTTAGAATGCAAAAAACGCTAGGGCTTCAGGGGCCCAACCAAGGGGCTCTGTCTTCACGTTACCCACAAAAATATGTGCTAGGAACACCCTTAAAATGCAAAAAAAAAAAATGCTAGGGATTCAGGGGGCAAAGCCCCCTACCCCCACCAATGGACTTTATCTTCACATTACTCGTCCCCCACGTTTTGAGCGTGGGGGACACAATATCAAATGTCCCCCCCCCCCCACGGTTTTTATTTATTTGCAAATTTCTTCACATTACCCACAAAAATACGTGCTAGGAACACCCTTAGAATGCAAAAAACGCTAGGGCTTCAGGTTTGCCCCCTGACCCCCACCAAGGGGCTCTTGTCTTCACATCAGATCAGGTCATAAAATAAATATTTTTTCCTCATGAGCAAGTTTTTGAAGCTTAAAGTTTCCTCCGATCAGCTCGTAATTATTTTTTCTCATGAAGGCACAATTTCCTAAATTTCTTCTGTTGCTTCCTGCGAGCGGTGCTCCCCGCTCCCGAACAATTTGACAGGCTGCTTCACATTACCCACAAAAATATGTGTTAGGAACACCCTTAGAATGCAAAAAACGCTAGGGCTTCAGGGGGCCCCTGACCCCACCAAGGGGCTCTGCCCACTGGACACCCGCGGGGGCTCCCCCCCCCACTGGACCCCCACACTTCAAAATGAAATGACGCCCATAGACGTGCCCCCCCCCTAAATTCCATGAGGGGAACGGATCCCCCTAAAAAAAGAAAGAAAAGAAAAAGAAATTTTCCATTTGTTTTGATATTTAAATTTTTTTGCGCAAATTTCAAGATTCGTAAAAACAATTTGTAGCTGATATCAGCCGTGTTGGACACAATTTCAAAGTATTTATCCCGAGCTTTTAGCGTACTTTTTGGCGTATTGTATCTTGCGCTTTATTAAAACACAATCTTACATGTGTGTAATTTTTATATTCATGCATAAGACCGTGTGCGTTACTTCTGATGGCGCAGGGCTCAAAGCACACAGTGCTTAAGGTATTATTCATTGCTACAAAATGCCAATTGTTTGCTTAATTTTGCTTAATATCTCAAAAAGTAAGTCGGTGCCAATATTTATTTATTACACTTTAAAGAACTATATAAGGACCAAAACATATGTGAAAAAGAGAGAAAAAAAAGAGCCTTTTTTAATTATAAGTCTTTTTGTCTTATATTTATTTTGATTTTACCATAGAAGTCAATGGGAATGGATTTTTTTTTAAAACTAAGTCGCTGACCCCCTTTTTTATTTCAGAAATGTGATCGGCACATATGAAAACACCATATTTCAAAAAATAAGAAAAATATATAGAAGAATTCTTTCTGTACTAAGCCACCTTAAACAATTTTTAGTTGATTCAAAACTAATTTTACTCATTTTGAAAAAAATGACAAGCACACAACAAACAAATGAGAGAAAACAGAACCAGATTTATAGCTTGATAAATCTTTTGATGAATTTGATCATATTGATGTAAAAATTAAACCTGCTAAACCAAACATCAAGTGTTCTTGCCCACCAATCATATACAGAGTATGAGTGTTAAGTGATAGGGACAAATGCACAAAAATGCTGGAAATAAAAGAAAAGGCTAATATTGTGGCTCTTTGGAAGGTAAAAAAGCAGAAATCAACTTAAAAACAGAACTTTCACATTAAAAATATAAACATAATACCTAGCCTGGAAGAAAAATGAAGCAAACTGCTGGACGATTATGGTAACTAAATAGTATTATTCTTGGCCAAACAATTCAATCAAAATAACTCCTTAACTACTGAGTACCCATCTGTACATTTATTAAAAGTCAACATTTTCACCAAGTTGAATCCTATAATTGTCAATTTTGGGCCAGCAATTCTAGATATATCTAAACGAAGGAGTTTTGAACCCAAAACTCAAATGTAATTCCTTAGACTCAATAAGATTCATGGTATAGAAAATAAGTTGAATACCATAGGATTTACATTTGTTATGTTTTAAGTGAACTTAATCATTAATGAAATCACTGTGCTTTGTACTTAAGTAAGCTTACAATGTAGACTTACATCTATTAGTTTGCCAACCCATAGGCTTACTTTTTAAGCTATACATCCATTGGGTTTTCCATCGTAAATAGTGACATTTTTATAAAACCTGATCTGAAAGAATATTGAAAGCTACTTTGAATACACTCAATTGAATATATTGGTAATACTGGCTGGATTCATGAAATTGAAAAACAAACCTAAAAATCATCCAACAGTTTAAGACTGACTAATCCAAATTCATGATAAATTCAAACCTCCAAAACAAAGTCTGAAATGATTTCTGAAAGATTTTATTTACATTTTCAAATTTGGAATGACAAAATAAAAAACAAGTTCGTCTGACATGTTAAATCTTAAGACTCAACTGTCAACTTAACTCAAAGACAATTACATATGAAACACAAATACTACTCCTATTTCTGATGAATATTATGGATATTAAAAATCCTCAACAACAGTCGACATGAGCAAGTCGAAATCCGACGAACAAGGAAACGTCCGTCACTTATCATTTCATCTTGTTCAATTGCTTGCACTGTGCAGCTCCATACAAAAGATAAAGTGATAAAACCGGCTGATCTACAAAGAAAAATACCCCCGCGCTTGAAATATTTCACTTGTATTATTACGTTAGTAACACTTCACATTTGGTTCTAGGGCTGATTTGCATGGCCTCTACACGATTAACTGTCACAATAAATACTTCATTTTTCTACGAGTTTGACACATGAAAGATAACAAAACAAGCCGTGCATTGAAAATGTATGTAACTCTATCGTAAAATGTCATTTTCACCCTTTCGCCTGGTCTTTGTATACGAGGTTAGCCAGGAATCAAAATGTTGTCAAACGACTCAATTGGCCGTGACATGTGTATAGAATTTTGATTTTGGCATCGTAAAGGCTAGCCCTATTTATGACATCAATGGCCATCATACTTAAAAAGCTTCAAAATATTTTGCTTTCAAAATTGAGATTTATAAAATTAAACTAGATATAGTCATGACTTGGAATGCTTGGGACTTCATTCAAGGTGGCATTTTGACCGTTTGACGGTTCTTGTAACTATGGCTGACAAAGAAACATAGATTTATGCCCGTGCATACAGCATTCAAATACACTATGGTTTTCTGACATTCTTTATAGCATGAAAAGTTTGCTCCTTGCCAAAAAATTGGCCAAAATAATTTACGAAAATATACAAAAATGCTCTTTCCCCATTTAATGGATTTAATCAAGATTCCAATGGTTCAAATATGTATGGACATCTAGCATTTGGCAACACAGTTCAATTACTAGGAGCCAATCATCTGGGATGATCGACATTATGATGACTCAAAAGGCACCCTACAAAATGTTGACATAGTTTAAAAAACCGACAAGCAAAAAAAAGCCATAAATAAATAAAAAATGCACCGACAACTACAAGAGATCTAATTTTCAATTTTTCACAATTTGTTAAAAAGTTATATTTGCAATGATTTTTAAAGTATTTCTACCAATTTGTTCTTCTACCCTGTTGCTTTTTTCCTCTCATTTCATTTTGTATCTATCACTTTATTCTTTCATGAAAATTCCTTAGGGGGAGGCCCTGGGGGCAGGGGATGCCCCTGTCATCTAACATCCAATTCGACAGTTGACTCTAAATATTTAGAAAGGCAACAGTGTTTGCTGAACCATCATAAACAGGTATGAAATCAGAATCTTTTTAATTTAACCTAAAGTAATACTTTTAAAGTATTTGCATAAAAACTACACCCAAAACAAACACCAAAATAGGCCCCACCCAAAAACCCTTAACAGACACACTGCTCCTCAATGCAACTACAAATATCAAAAAGTTGGTCAAGTTATAAATAGCAAAGACGGCGTTGATCCAAAACGGACAGAGAAACTTGTATAATTGGGAAAATTCTGGATTAACTTGACCCAAAGTGGATTTGACATAGCGGCTTTAAGGATTTGCTCATAAATATCCCGAAGTGTGAAAAGAAAATGAGTAGATGAATGGCTTCCTGTTGGAAAACCAATTTACATCAATTTAGGCGCTATTATTTTTGGCAAATGGGATCAATTCTGTTATCCAGACTTGAAATACCGGCTTTTTATCAGTACCCTCCATCTTTACACTTTCCTCAGAATTAATGTATTTGTGGATTTGCATCTGACTGAGTCGCTTTTTAATAAACAGTTTTCAAATTATGCTTAAACCAGTTTCTAAATGATATATAGTCTCATTCCATATTTTGAAAACTAGAAAATGTCCTCTTAATGAACTTTTGAAGGATTTTTGTATAGACCATGCTGTCAATCCATGGATAACATTTTGATGATTCTGGAATGAAAAGGGTACAAGATTCCAAAAAGATGCATCAATTATTGATAGATCAGCAAAACAAAAATTCAAATGTGTACAGATTTATTCATCTCAAAATGTATGATTCAGAGAGTACCAGACATGGTAAACACTATTGAGAGCCCGAAACAAGGGCTACCCAAACCCCAGTGAAATCTCACAATATTTAAGAAAATTAAAAATATTTGTGTGTAAGTCCAAACGTGTTTGATTTAGGAATTGCCTAATATATGATCACAAAATCACTGCCAAGTCAGCGCCTACCCAGTGATTAGATTTTATGCATGCTGGATTGATGTGCAAGAAGTCACGGGTTCGTATCCTGAAAACCAGATTTCTGAGGCGACAAGCTTTTTAAGCAAAAAAGTGTGAAATAGTGTTAGGGTAATTTGAGGTTTCTATATTATTCATAGTTGTTTGTCACAAGCAAAAGGCTCATTGACTTCCTTCTTTGACACAAAAATAAGGGTTTTTTCTTATCAAATTTTGGTAAATAGAGTAAGTTCTGGCTTTTTTCCAAGTAAACGCAACAGTTTGGATACTTTATATAAACTTACGATTTCTTGTGTCTTACATCTCATGAAGACTCCTTGAGATAACAAAAAGTCAAAGACAATGAACCAGCGGTCTTGATGTAAAATACTTGGGGCATTTGCCTCAGGCTCTATGCATGCGCTTTCCATTAGCTACCCCCATTCTGCCCTATCACTTTTGAATCAAAAAGTACTGAAATTTTAAGAGTTTTTAAAGAAAATGGGGTGCAATTTCAGCTATTTTGACATAATACAAACTGATATTATGTAAGGCTACTCAAATATATAAAGACGGTTTGAAAAATTGACAAATAACTCAAAATAACTATTTGCATATTTATAAGAAATGTGGCATGATTTTTGGATAAAAAAGAATGCTGAAAATTTTAACGGTTTTCAAAAAAAAATAGTACAAACATACATGATGTACAAGTGCAAAAATATATAAATAATTTGAATAATCAACAAATAACTCAAAATAACTGTTTGCACATTTATAAGAAATGTCGTACATCTTTTGGTTCAAAAAGCGCTGAAAATTGAGTTTTCAAAGAAAAAATGAAAAATGTTTTAAAAACATTTTGGAAATAAACAAAATGTAGAAGTAGTACACATATATAGTTTGAATACTATACTGAACAAATTAAGTGAAAATAACTATTTGCGCATTTTACGAAATATGGATACAATCTAATCATTATGTCTGATGGGCTAAGCTAAGTTTCCCTTCACTGTGCATGAGCTCCTATCAAAGATTAAATATGACAAGCAATACCGAGTATGCACACTTTTCAACATAAACATGAGTGTTATTCACCTATAATTATCTGTGCACAAAGAGCGCCTTGAAGACATGTTTTTATCCTTTTCTCTGCGTGGCGGGAATGGCGCAGCAAGACGGACACGTTCATGGCAAGCACGCCTGGCACACATCTGGCAGATGACAGCGTGTTGAGGATGATATAATGGAGTTTGAAATCTTGTATGCAACCTGTGAAGAGCAATGTTGTTATTAAGCTTACAAATTTTGTGAAACAGCCACAGGAGAGAAAATAATGGAATCTGATGACGTTTTTGATGCTGATATTCAAAAAGGTTTAGTTTAACAGGATTGCTTGTTTTTGATCACCTCAAAGAAGTTTAATTTATATATGAAGCTTAGGCGACAAAAAACACCCTGTTTTACGGGCGTGCGGACCTTCGGTCGGGCGATTTTTTTTGAAATTATTTTTTGCTTAGAAAAAACCATAAATCCCAAAAAATTGGGAGAAAAACTGAAAATTTTTTACAAAAAGAATTATCTTTAAAAATTTTACCAAAATTGAAAAATGTTGGCCCAAAAACGGCTGATTTAACATGATTTTGATTTTTTTTAAAGTAAAAAAACTAATTATTTTCTTCAAAATCACAAATTTAGGGCCGGTCGGGCCCGTAAACAGAGGTTTTTTTTACGTCTCCTTACTAAACAAATTTTTTTAAAGTCAAGTCAAAATCAAGAAAGGGTAAACCCTATAATTTATTTCAGACAGGATTTCACTTTCTTGTCACTTTATTTTGCAAATCAAGTTGGTAAACGTCAATTTGGTTCACGTTTCGTGACGTTTTCAGGTCCAACACATAGAACACTATAAGAGTTATACAAGTCTTACGGTAAGAGTAAGTGGTATTTAAAGATTGACATGTGAGTGCAAGAAAGTCGTATCTGCAATAGCTGCCATTTGTCATTAATTTTTGCCTGCACACTGTATAATCTCCAGTCTGGAGTCAGTGACTCTTGAAATGGTTCTTCAGGTGACACCGTCACCTGAAATGGTTGATACCGTCACCTGAAGAACCATTTCAAGAGCCACTGACATATAGCACAGAAATTTCAAGGGATTTGTGACATTCTAGTGTATTAAAAATTGTATCACAAGGCAGCCATTGCAGAAACGACTTTCTTGCACTCACATGACGAGATGTGACATCTGGGTTTTTGAAGGTACATTTTATTTTCCCTCATCAAACACCATGTTAAGGATCATTCAAACATATCACCCATTTTTCTCAAATGTTGGTTCATACCTGTATTAACTTTTGACATTTACAGCCAAATTTTGATGCTATATTTGTAAGAATTAACCTATATTCAGGATCATTTTGGCCTAAATGGCCAAGATCTATGTTCCTGAGGGATTTTTAGGAAAATTTACATCTTATTTCAGGTGATACAAATTTATGTTACTCACTGTTTTACAATGGATATACATCCTGACGATAGTATGCGTCGATATGAGACGCCCCTCACCTCGTATTTCTAGAATTGAGTAAGATGTCATTAAGACAGAGCCATTTCAAGCTGCACCTGTGACAATACACTAAGGCATAGTTAGTAATCAGGAATGAACTTGACTCTATACATTGATGGAACAAAACCAGGTTTTACTCGTGGAAACCCGATTTCATCTGCGTGATTCAATTTGTCTTGCTAATGGCAAGACTTCTTCAGATCATCTTTTACCTATCAATTGAACTCTTTGCAGTTTAGTAACATAACATTTCACTGGTTTGCTACATATGGTTGAAATAACACCATAACAAACATTTTGTGTTATAGACGGAATTCAGTACAAAATATTGTAACATCATTCAGCATCAGGAAAACATATCACATTGGGCAGACAAATAAAATTGAATCTGTTGGATGTGAACATAATTATTTGATGCATAGCGAAAAAGTACTTCTTTTTGGCTTGAATCATAATAATTGGGAGGGGGACATAGTGCCCCCTGAAGAATGAAAATTTAAAGGAGCTTGACCAATTTTTCAAAATTAAGTTTTCAATGTCATTTGAAAGATGACAACTCAAAATATATAAGTTTCAAATTTCAGCTCAATTTCAGATTCGCCTATACGTTACTGTGTCAAATTAATTATGGTTACCATAATTAAACACATTTTCATGTATATCTCCAAAACTAAACGTAATTCAGCCGTGAAATTTCACATGGGTTATGAGAAAAATATGAGTAACATTTTGGTACCAAAATCTCAAAAAGTTTGAAAAAACGTTGAGGCAATCAGACCATGCTCCTTTAATGAAAGAAAGGGAAAGAAAGAAAAGGGGATCAAGGAAAGAAAAGGAAGAGAAACTTATTCTTAAAGGAGTGAACCAGTTATAACGTCATGAACCTGTGTATTTCCAAGATATGAGATAACGAATTAAAAGAAGCAAAACACCACCAAAAAATTAATCAATCAATCAATTTAAGATTGAAATTCCCATACCAATATGATTCAAAATTATGATTTTCCAGCACTCAATTTTGACACTTTAATATCTTTTAAGGAGAGCATGTACTGCTTGTAACTATTAAAACCATCTATTTTCAAGATAAAAGAAGAGCAAAACAAACAACTCATCTTGTATTCTCATTTTAACATTATCCACTGACACAAATGCGAGATGTTCAAATCATCTCTTCTCTAATTTCGTAGTCACTAGCAACACAGCCGCTCACCAAAACATGTAAAATAACAGTTTATATGACAATAGGTACACTTGATACTAATCCTAGACCAGTTTCATACCCTTCAAGTTCACTTGAATCATTACGACAAGATATGACAAGCACATCCTTGTTTTCACATCTCCCTGTTAATTCACGCATAAGTGCTAGGCTAAAGGCGTCCATTTTCTTGACAGCGTCCAAGGCCGATGCCAAGATATGATTACAAGTGATCGTTTAAATTTGTCATTGAGTAATTTGTATGATACGATGCTATCATTGTAATTATGATTTTGTGTATCTTAAGTGACAGCTAAGTTAGCCATAATGCATATCATTATTGTTGTTGATGGGGAGCGAAATCAGACCTGTCAAGTCAGATTTCCTTGATCAGAAAGCTTACAATTTTTAACTAAGCTTTGTTTTACAATGGCATGAATGATGACTACTGAAATCTAAATTGAACTACGAATGTATCGTATTGTATTGGACATAAATATTACTCATGATAACAAAACGAATGCACATGAAATATCTGGGCCAAGGTTAGTTGCCAACTAGAGTCATATCAGCAGCATTTAATGAATATGGGCCCGGGTATGGGCCCTTAAGATGATCTAGTCCTGGATCAAGGCTAGGCTGTAATATCTGGTGTGTATTGAGTCTGGTTCTATCTGAATCTCAGCAAAATATCATAGTTCTCTCTGATGCTTTCCAATTTCTGAGTCTTTGGGAGATCAGCACTACATACTCCTGGGATAATCAACATTTTCAAATAGGGTCATGCTCCTAGAGCATGTTTCTAATTAAAAAACTGATTGTTTTTAAGTTAAAGATGCTCGTGGAACATTTTTCTCAGGCAAAAATGCTTGTTTCTAAGCACCTGGAGCACGTTTCTAAGTTAAAGATGCTCTTGGAGCACATTTGTCAATTATGTTCCAGGAGCATTCCAAGTCAAACATGCTCCTGGAGCACATTTGTCAAATATATTCCTTGAGCATTCCAAGTCAAACATGATCCTGGAGCATAAAAGGTTGAAGGCCCGGGTTGAAGGATGGAGACAAAAGCTCTCCTGCCTCCAAGTAAATGATATTAAAAGGAAAAGTACAGATTAATTGGGGTCTACAATTTACATTGTATAACTTTGTATGAACCAGTCATCCTCTGCCCCTGCTTTAATTCTCCTTGATAAAATTAAAATGTCTTGAGTGTGATTCCAAATCAAAAAAGTAAGCTAAAGATATTTATCCACAATGCTTCATAATATAACTGATGTTTAATTTCTCTAACCAGGTAAGCCTCTTACACCAGCTTCCAAAGCCTCTTCATTCTTACTTTCGACTCAATCTCTGCACACACAACCACTTGTACTCTGACACATTCAAGTCGACGAGACACTACTAGCCTTCAAATTTTCATCCTCAATTTTCCCTAACTTCAAAAATCCAAACATATCCAACCTACATGTGTTTCCTGTAATATTTCACAATGCCATCAACAAAAATTATATTCCAGTCAAGATGAGCTTCCACCACAAGTATTCTTCCCAATATCTCATTTTCAATTTTATTTGTTGCATCTCTTCAACATTTTCTAGCAATACTAACGATTTATCTCATTAGCAGACATGACAGTTTCCCCTCTCTGCTTAAGCTTAACCCTTCTACCCATCATTTTGTATATGCTATTTCCTTCAGGTGTCAGATGTGACAAACGACTACTTCCCATCCTTCATAATGCCTGACTCTGGAGCCAAAGCAGGAAACTCTGGTCTCTTTATACCCTCCATCATGACAAAACTAGTTATAGACCCCTGTCATATTTGTTCAAAAGTAGTCACTTTATGAGCCAGAAGGGTTTTACTTTCACCCTTTATTCTTTTCACTCTCCTCAACTTTTAGTAGCAAAGAAACCTAAAGCAAACTGCCTGAAGACAACTCCACACAGCTCCCTTCATCTCTGTATCGTATTGTGTGTTACACACTCAATTGTTAGTAGAAAGTAATTGTCGTGTAGGAGACATGTGACATGGCACATCCAAAGGTACATCATTGAGGTAAAGTCAATTTTGAAGTTAAAAAGTTTGAAAAAGGTCAGGAGGTTGATTTTAAGGTATGGTAAAATGTTGGTTCCTAATTTTCAATAGATCAGTTTGTTGAGTATAAATAAGTTTATAAAATATGAAAAATTTAATCCATTTCATGCACATAAAATGTCTGTGGAAGTCACCTAAGCAAAAAAACCTGTCATTTATCTCTACTTCTAACCCATTGATCCTGATGAGCCGGTACACCGGCTCACGTGTTCATGTACAGTATACCCGATGAGCCCGTTTACTGGCTTTTAGGTCACGTGTTAGAAACTTGATGTGTCTGCTCTGTCAACAAGCATGGGTAGTTACAATTTTCAATAGTCTTATTTATATTGGAAGACAGCAATGAACCTTTAAACCCATGGATATTGGGTCATTTTGCTCTTATTTACTCAAAATATTCAACAAATGTGGCTTCGCCCATAGACTACAACGTTAATGTCGAATATGTTGGTCGACAAAAATAGTATTCTTTTGAGAATGCTAGTTATTGGAACAATTCAGACTGCTGCAAAATGAAAAAGTAAAGCAAGGGAAATATAAATCAAAGTAAGTTTAGTGGTTATATTTTGTTTTTTAACTTAGGGTTTGGCCTGGGTCAGAGGTACAGATACACGTGGAATGGCCAGGGTTCAAAGGGTTAAACATTCCAAACATATTTTATTCAGAAGTGTGATTGTCATAGTCTGATCTCAATTGGTATGCTTTTGACTCTTAACATTTGAACCAAAACTCAAATTAACACAAATTGGGTGCCATATTAAAGAGGAATAAACAACCTGTGCAATAACTTTGTTTTCACTTTTGGACCCAAGGTATACTTTTTGATGTGGTGCATCACATATTTGATCTTGGTATGAAGAAACTTAAGCTCACACAAATTGTAGTACTTTATTAAATAATGATCAATTCTACCTGTTTTATTTTAACAATTTTGAAATCTCCTTCAAAGAATAACATTATCAATAAATATATCCATGTCTTTGTATTTCTGTGCTTGGACCATGTTGAGTGAAAACGCAAAATTAACATTAAGCAAAATTCCCATTTTTCAGTAGTTGCCTAGACTTGAGAATGGATGGGCAGCTTCCTTTTCCTAGACGGGGGTTAGACATTGATGAAGTCAAAATGACGAAATGAAACATTAGTGGGCCAATGATGTGATTACGCGCTTGGTAATGAGCTGGCTTATCACTCCGCTCACATTTCACTTTGTTGACGATTTGGTAACACTGGGTGGCTGCTAGCTACTGATTGTATGCATAGACAAATATATCTTTACATGGCTGGATTTAGACAAGATTCAATCCGAAATCTCATGTGACTTAGAGAAATTGGGCCAATTACTTTTTATATCCCCCAGTTCATGTTTAACACTTGTCGATGATATAAAACCTATGGCTAGTTCATTTAGATTTATGTTCTCTGACTAAGAGGTGCACAGAAGGAGAAAAATGTCCATTACCATCAAAGATAAGAAGTACCGTATTCATTCCAATAACCGCACGGGACCCTTAAAGTCAATTTGCATAGGCTCTTATTTTTTAAACTGATAGGATAAAATCTGAGCAAAAACAATACCTTTTCAAAGCAAGAAATTGCCCAACAAACCAAAATCATCAATAAAATGAAAAGACATTTTAAAAATATCTTGTAAAAGTTTATCACATCAAGTGCATGGTAAGAACTCACTGAGTGTAACTTATTGGTACCATGTTTCACCAAAAATTTGGGTGGGCACTTATTGGGGCATGGCCAGTTATTGGAATGAATATGGTACAGGCTTTTCTTCATAACTGATAAATCCAAAAAGCAATAAGTTTGTCATTTTTATGGTGAATTCAGAGAAGCTCCTGGTTCGCATAACATAAGTTGCTCTTACTAGCATTTTGTGAGTATCTTCAAAGCATCCAGACCAGTATTACGATATTAGATAAAAGAGAGGGGTATAATCCCGGGGGTCACTCCCTAAATTGTGACGGGATGTGCGGCCACATTGGCCCCTATTTTCAATCCGCCTCTCACCGAATGACCCCTTTTAATTTTTCACAGGCTGCTCTCACTGAATGATCCCCATTTTCAACATGCTCAGTCTCTCACTGAATGACCCCCATTTTCGGAAGAAAACTCTCTCACTGAATGACCCCCATTTTCGGAAGAAAACTCTCTCACTGAATGACCCCCATTTTCGGAAGAAAACTCTCTTACTAAATGACTCTTGTTTTCATAAATAAGTGAGTTTTACCATGTATTTTCAGATAATTTTGACCTTATGTGAGTGTTAACACCTGTGGATCATACCCAATAGGTTTTACCCAAGATAATTTTTTCATGGTTTTTTGTTGTTCAACCACATGACTGGAAGACTTCAAGTTTTGCGATAAATTTGAGCACCTCACTTAATGATCCCCTTTCTCAATGCAATGAGATCCTCCCAAAAGACCCCTTATTTTTTACTGTCCTCACCAAATAACCCCCTTTTTTGAGAGCTCCTCACCGAATGACCCCTTTTTTTTCTCTATTTAGCCTGTCACTGAAAGTCACCCTCTTCCGAGGTTTGTGCCGCACCCCTCCCCCCACCCCCCATCACTTTTAAATTTGAGTGCCCCCCGGGGGTATAATTCAAGTCTACTCGAGTCCTAGCTAGTCCTGTCCTGCTGTATCAACTTTGAGTGCATGTAGAGCCACGCTGCACAATACTACTTTATGGGAATGGTACGCAAAACTGAACACAAAGATGCGTATGCATTTTCATAAGCAATATTATCATTATACAAGATGAGATGCATCATCCCCTAAACTCCAAACCCCACAAATGGCACTGAATCGTGCATATATATATCTTCCTTCTTTATCTATAATAACAATATATCATGGGTGAAAGTTTAGGACTGACAAACATAACTTTATATCAACTAAAAAGTAAACTAATGTGCCCCTGCAATACAAAAACGAACCTTACGAGCAGCGACCTTAACTTTGTCAGCAAAATTAAAGTTGATTTACTTGTGTTATTCCTTTCCTGAGCATATGATGGCATGATGGACGTCTTAAGCTTTCCTTTTCACTTACGAGTCTGTGTTATGTTATGGAGCAATAAGCTTCTCTTGTCTGTCATGGTTTAAAGCTTACTTCTTATTTCATACAAGTAACATTGAATGTGACCTGGTTTCAAGAGGATATGTGACTCTGGGGAGGTACATAAGTAAATTGGCGACACATTAATGATCGAAAATCTTACAAAAGGGGTGTTGTTTTAAGTGAAGGTGAAAAGTAGGTTCCATAATAAACTCCAAGTCATGCTACTAAATATGATGTCATTGTGTGATACAGTGCTTTGTCTTTGCTTTTCTATGAACATTGCAGCCTATTGCAGTGCCAAATGATTTTCAAATAACTATTCTTTTGGCAGATATTACCAACACATGTCAAGAACTCTTACCAGAATATGTTCACCACAAATTACTAATAATGCACTTAACCCTTTCAATCTGAGAGAACGCTTGATCATTTCCAAAAGAGCTTACGAAAGAACGCTCAGGCGTTCCAATTCGTATTGAGTGTTAATTAATTCAGTATGGGCTGTATACATCTATATTGAAATTCAGGATCGAAAGGGTTAAAGGTTACATGCAAAGGCTGGGCATATTTGACACCAAAGTCTAGAATTTAGCTGTATCAAACAAATTAAACACAAAAGTAATCAATTTTCACCAAAGCAACAGCAAAATAAGATAAAATAACTATTACTCAATGACCATTTCACAAAAACCAATGATCCAAGCAACACCCAAA
>JXSR01S006880.1:110531-141125 GCA_000969725.1 Ophiothrix spiculata | reverse complement strand
TTGGTACCATGTAACTAACATGATACCAATCAATATACTAAACAGTGAAAGTGAAACGGTTGCGAGCACTGTTACGGGGCATAAAGGCACTCAATTGCGATGCTTACAATACCATAAGATAAGCATGGCATGGCATCCGCAAGAACAGTATTTGACTATTGATTATTGTAACATAGACTGTATCATTGTGACAGACCAGCTGTATATAACCATGAAGAGTGTAATAGATAAGGTATGATCCTTACCCTGTGTAACATAAGATAAAGGCATCTTCACCCCATGCAGAATAACAATCCCATTAGTGGATCAAAAACTTTTAAGATAAAGCTTTTTTGTCCCATCAAACATACCGCTCAGGAAGTAAGCTGGAGTGCATACATTATCAAATTATGCTTGAATTTGCTTCTTTTTTGACAATATTTCAACTTCAATTTGGTCAAATTTACCATTTCAGTTAGCAGTTAACAATGTGCAAATATTTTTACTGATTTCTTCTCCAGTGGTGTCAATCATCGTTTGGCTAAAATACCACCTTGAACAATTTATTTCCAGTGGCAGTACCAAAATTGACAAGAGGGGGGGGGTGGGGGGTGGCAGAGGAAAAATATTTTTGTGAGCATACATTCAGCAAATATGGTCGAGAAAAAATTATGGCATCTTCCAAATTTTCGAAGCTATTTTTACGCTTAATAATCTTCCCATTTTCCCAGATTTTCTACCTTTTTTGCTGAATCTTAATGATTTTTCTGACGTAGTTTCTCATGCAGGTATATTCTTCCCTTCCAACAGGCTATTTCACTATACTCCACTTTATGATTATCCAAACTTCCTCCCATACCCTCACCCCAAGGCTTGCATCCCTCATCCTAGGGCTGTCCCCTCACACTACGGCTTGTCTCCCTCATCCTGGGGCTGCCCCCCTTACACTAGGGCTTGCCTCCCTCATCCAAGGGCTGTCCCCATAACACTAGGGCTTGTCAATGCAGGAAGCACATTGACTTCGCCGCATCATATTTAACACAGTGATTATGTACTGATGATATGTGTTTGAAGTCGCATTAAGTTGCCGAATCCTATTCACCCCATATGTGCTGAATTGTGAGCTGAATCGCTAACCCACACCGGTATCAATCCATATATCTTATTAGCCCATTTTAAATTTCCACTATCCGCTGTGGTGCGTAACTCTTTTTTACACCTGATAATAACCTTCCAATATTCTATCATTATCCCCAAATCAGTCGTATTCTCACACTAAAATATTGGCATAGTGGCATGGAATAAGTCAGCAAGACTTTTGAGTGACACTTGATATCACCAATTGGCATTTCCTGATTTGAACTGGGGTGGCGCCACTTAGATCCATACTGCCTGATGATTTTCTTTACGCATATTGACATATACAATTAGGGCAATTACCACTGTTAGCCCATACTGACATCTGAAACTATGTCATCTAGCACCTAACATTCAACCACTTGTTAAAGAACTACACAGAATTTTGACACTTTTCCCTATCTGCAGGTGTAAGGAACTGGATATAATTTCATCTTTTATATGTTTTGGTCTTTGGGTTTTTATGCAAATAGGAAAACAGTCTGGTGATTGTACTTTTGATTATTCAACTATTTTATTGAAAGTCATATTTAACCCTTTGGCACCATTGAGATTATATAAGGAGATCGACTAGTATTTATACAAATATGAATTCAATTCAAGTTATCCCGCCAAATTGAAAGGCAGGTTTTTCATTAGAGCAAATTAAATTCATATTTGGTTAATGTCTGCATTTGAGTTTTGGAATCTAAATGCCCACTTAAATGTTTCTAGTTTATGGGTTTTGGTGTCCCAAGTGTATTCATTTAAAGCATATTTCCAGAGCTGCAATAGGCCACATATTGCCGCTATAGACCATTCCTATAAATGGTGTATTTTCGCCGCTGAAAGATATCGGCACTCATAACAAAAACCAAGTATGACATCGCATGCTGCATCGCGAGTAATTGACACACTAGCGCCCGGGGGGGGGGGGGGTACTCAAGTTTGGTTTGGATAGGGACGTGCCGCTGGGAAATTTGAAAAGCCACCCATCCAAATACCAATTTTCAAGAAAAAGGGACCCATCCATATACCAAATTTCCCAAATTTTGAGTCAAGTTTGATCAAAAATCGCATTTTTTTCGCCAAAATTTGCGCTATTTTGACATAAAATGTCTAAAGTTTTGTGAAGAAATGTCCAAATTTTCGCCATTTTGCGCAAATTTTGGAAAATTTTGAAAAGTGACCTATCAAAATACCACATTTTGGGAAGAAAAAGGACCGATTGAAATACCAGAGAGCCTGATTTTGCTACCCGAATTCGCGGCACGTCCCCATAACCACTTTTGTACTAAGTACCCCCCCGCCGGGTACTAGCGTAACCAGAGGTGGTGCACCGGGTGCACAGGCACCACCGCCAATATTTTGTTTGTCGGTCGCTAAACGCCACGTTTGTAGGTTGTCAAACGCCGCTGTCGGAAAATTTGGCTTATTTACACCGCTGTTGATATTGTTAGAAAAATACTAATAGAAGAAATACATTTGAAAAAATCAGCTGTATAGTTGTTTGTTCAGTTACAACAAATGACAAGAAATTAGACAAAAAAACACAAGAAACCTATTTTTTGCTTGTCAGGTTTTGAAAACCACATTGAGAAAAACTTGGTGTACCTTTTTAGCCTTTTGTCGGTAAAAACCAAAAATGTGCACCAACAATATCGGAAGCCTGGTTATGCCCATGAATTTGCATGCAGATACGTACAGAATACGATGCATCACATAGTACCATACTTGGCCTTGTTATATGATCTCAATATCCCTCAGCGGAGAATATATAGCAATTATAGGCAGTGGCGGCATTTGCCGCCCCCCCCCCCCCAGTTTGCCCACCCAAGAAAATAAAATTTAGAAGCTTTTAGGTGCAAATTTCTCTCAATTACCCCTTTTTATGGATCATTTTTTAACTTAAAATGTACAAATTTTGCGCGCTTTGTGTGTATTTCACTATTAAATATCATTATTTTAGTCAAAATAGGCATTTTGTAGCCAAAATAAACAAATTTTTGCGCGTTAACATTTTTGGTCCAAAACTTTTTGCGCACGTTAATTTATTTCAATTTTTTTGCCCCCCAGAAATTTATCTTGCCCCCGTTTGCCCCCCAGAAATGAGATGCTGGTGTCGCCACTGATTATAGGTGGTAAAACGTTATACACCAATATGGATGTTTGTGCCTACAAAAGTACCAATGACTACTAACAAATGCAAAGATAATGGTCCCAATGCTTTCCTTTTTTCAGCACATATTCTGAATAAAATGGGAGTCACACTATGGTAACAACGTTTTTATAATCGCAATTGAGATTAAATGGCTTGCCCAAGGATATAACCTAATGGCCGTAGTGGGGGGGGGGGGGGTAACTCGTCACTTACTGATTTGGAGTCCAGTGCAATTCCACTAGACCAAGCATCTAATATATGTCACTATGTGCAGAGAAAAACATCATGTAGCGTTGCTCAAGTTTTAAAAATCAAATAGTGGCATAGCAGTCACATCTGAACAATAACAGATCGACTTTTTTACTGAAAAAGTGGTAGCCACTTTAGAAAAAGATGAAAAATGAAAATTGTAGTTGAGCTTGATTGATCCAACTTATTGCTTTTTCAAGGGGATATAAAGTAGCAAGAACAAAAAACACAACAAAGATGAAAAATACAAGCAAAGAAATGCAGAAAAACAAAGTCACTGTGGTAGAGATTGTATGTGTAACCAAATCACATTTAAACATTAGACAATAATATCGCAGTATAAAAACTGGTTACACTATTATATAGCAATAATGATAACAATAGAAAAAAACACTCACAGAAAAAGTAAAAGAATAAAGGGAAGGGATGAAAAAGCAAAAGTAAAAGACAGGAGAAGAAAAAAATTGTAAGACATGTTGTAAAAACTGTATATTTAAATGTTGAAAATTATACTGAAAATTTGTTGTTTAGAAATTGAAATTAAATGGCTATTAGTATTAGTTATTAGTTGTCTATGTTCTTGTGAGATCTTTTAGTTTTTAAAATCTACGACAAAAATTTTGGTGTACCTTATATTGGTTGCCCCTCCTAACAAAAAACCCTAGTGCCGTGCCGTGGCCTACGATGCTAAATATTGGTGATTTTGCTTTATTTTATAATTTGTCAAATGATAAGGCCGAGTAAAAAATAAACATGTTTCTCATCCCCTCCCGGCGTCGTTTTTTAAGGATTTTGAAAAATATTTTGTATTTTTTGTATTTCATGCATAACTTATTTGTAAAAAAGGTTTGAAATGTTTCAAGTCTATGCAATAGATTTGCTTCAGTTCAATAAGCATTATAAAGCATATTTTGTATTGATCAACCCTACAGTATGTCCAAAACTCAAAAATAAAAAAGGCCTCCTCCTCTTCCAATAACACATCTGGTATCAATACACTGGGTGAGAATGGGCCATTAAAGCAATACTATAAGATTTTGATCAAAAATGTTTCATAGTAAAAACATCATAAAATGGAGGAATGTGACTATCTAAAAGCGTTTTCAAGTGTATTTTGTGGAAAAAATGTTTTGCCACCAAAAAATGGATAAAAAGCACATGTATGCTTTCCTATCCTAATATATGTGGAATTAAATTCGGGATCTTGAATTTAATTCAACAAATGGCCATAACAAGTCATGGGTGACAGGGGCGCTTCATTTTTAACACTTTATAGTATTGCTTTAATGGGTGATTTTGCATTGCCATTGAAATAAAAAATAAAAAGTACCTCTTCCTTCTTTTTTTCAAAAACCCGGACGAGAAACATGTTTTATTTTTTACTTGGCCTAAACTAAAAGTGACCAATTCATTTATTGATTGTTTTAACCCTATCTTCTCTTAAACAATATTTCATTATAACAATGACAAATGGGTGTTCCTTATTTAGCCAAAAAATGTCATTTTTACCCAGGTTTATCATTTTTCAAAATCAACTCCAGATCATCAATCATAGAAATTGTTGATTAAAAAGGAGGAAGTACTTGATACTTGAAAGTGACCATCCACTACCACCTGGTAAAAACAGATTGACCGTTCACTTCGGACTAAATATATTGATAAATATGCTGGTTTTTATTTTTCTTCAACGAATACAGGAAATAGGTTATAAATAAACATACAACATGATGAAGTTATTCATTTTCACAACAGGCAAACAAATTAATCAGATATATTGCTCGATGACTTTGCTTGCAATAATTTACCTCGGTTTGTAAGGATTTACAATAATCTAGCCACTTTTGATGTCTGGCCACTCAATTTATTGAGGATGGATAAAGAGTGAGTAGAACTGTGGGAAGTTATAGCATTGAGGGAGTTATACTAAAATTTAAGCATTATTAGCTGTTACTTCGTCAGACTGCACAGAGTGAAAAAAGGGCTTGTATTACTGGCTATAAAGAATGATGTGGTTCCCAGTGCAGACTCTAAAATATAAACAGAAAAAAATCAGAATTAATGGCAAATTTTGTTTCATTTGATGCAAATGTGGCTCTAAGAAGAGTGGATTCATTAGTATGAGCTGAATTTAATTGAGTATCAGTCTGTATGGGATTGCCTCGGGGATTGCCTGTATGCAGAGTTCAGAGTTGTCTCTCCCACAAACCAAGTTGGCAAGCACACTATTATTATATTGATGTCACAAGGAGAACCCCAAGGGTGTAGGCCTGGGGGTGTAGGGTCCTTCTCAGGAAGCCAAGGGCGTTCTGATAGTAGCCTACATTATATGATGATAGGATGCTTTTAAAATGATTTTTTAAATCCCCTTTCTCCCAGCATGATCCCTTTGCACCCTCCCAAATACACCCTTGTGATTAACTACAAGTCTGTTACCTATGTCTCTCACTGGATTTAGATTCTCAATCAGAGTTACCACTGGGCAAAGCACTCTTTCCATACATCTGTTGAGTTACTGCACTAATTTTAGATGACTTTTCTTGATCATAGACATAAATGCAACATACAGAAATGAAAGGATCCCATTGCTTCCAAAGGAGAGCTTGTGTGCTCTAGTAAAACAGTGCAGGGCTATAATAAACCAACAGATACGCCCTTGGACAAGACATTTGATCTTCAATGCTTTGTTGACCCAAGTGCATTTGGGGAGCTGTTGGGAAATATCAAAATGTGAGTGCTGATAGGTTTGAACTGTAGTTCCAAAGACACACAGTTAAGGCAAATTGGATGTGACAATATATCCTAATAACTAATGTTAAGGGTAAGAATTTTGTAACCACTGGAAAAAGGTGCAATTTAAATTCCAATTATTAAAACTATGATTATTATGTCTCTGACTGTAGTCTTGTACAGCAAGTATTCAAAATGATTATGAACAAGTCTAACATCAGTAGGGGAGCGTGGCCGAGCGGTTAGAGCACGGGTCTCGTAATACAGAGATTGTGGGTTCGAGCCCCGGGCCGGGCGGTTTTCGTCTCCTTGTTTCCTTGGGCAAGAAACTTTACTCTACTTGCTCCGTGGTCGGACAGTCACGTAAAGCCGTGGGTCCCCTGTGCAAATGCTCTTTCATGGGGCGCTGCATACAGTGTACACCTGGTGAGTCTATAGAGTTATATGTTTTGTTTAAACTATCAGTAACTTATTCTAAACATGCTACAAAATAACTCGCTAACTGTCCATTCCCAATTCTTGTACAATTGTTATGACTTACAAACATTCAAAAATTTGTGACTTTTATCAAGAAAATGTACTCAAGATCAAGAATTTCCCCTTACTTTCAAGAAAGCTGCAGAATTTATGTAAAAAAAATTTCTTGCAGACTATTTCAGAAGTAATAACATAAAATGTGCTTCATGTTTCATAAAGATAACATTTGTTATGCCTATTTTGGCCAATTTTCAATACATCCGTGCTTGGAAGGCCTACGCCTAAAGCGTCACCTGAATGCAAAAGAGTCGTAAGTGGCATTTTGGACAAAACTGAGTTAAATGTAAGATTCAAAAACATATTTTATGACAAATCATTCTATGGCATAGTGCCTGTCTTAAATAAAACCAGTTCTATCTCTATGAAAAAATAACGATGCCAAAAAAGTTAATTCGTAGGAAATTTTGTCATGAATGGTTTCTTCCATAAAAATGCCAAAATATCATTAGGCACCAAAAGGTTTTTAACTACAACTGATTTCAAATTCCCTTCATGGTAAATCCTCTTTTTCCTTTTTTAAATGAAACGGGAGAGTTTGGTCATTCACGTGACTAAGATCACTTCTGTAAGGGCGGAATCAGATCAAAATGATAACAAAACATCCATTAAAACACAATCAAAAATTTGATAAGTTCATGTCCAGGGGCCGATTTCACTAACATATTTATTTGCAATGATTATTGAACTCTCGCAAACCAAAACCATCGCTATAGGTCAGCGCAAATTTCCATTTATTTGCATTTCATAAGAACCTCTTCACTTTGAAATGTTGAAAAACATCACAAATTTTATGATCATGCAAAGGAAATTTATATTATCTTGCATTCTCTTTGAAGGGCCTTGGCTGATTTTACAAAGCTTTTTTGTTCATCCCAAACTCCACCCCATCTTCATGGCAATGCAGAAAGAACATCACATTTGATGGGAACTGAAGGGGAGCATTTGCCCCTTTCCCCCAAAAAAAAAATCCTGCCCCTAGAAAAAAATCAGAAGCTTTTTGCCCCAGATTTCTCTCAATTACCCCTTTTTATTGATAAATTTGACATAAAATTTTAGCGTGTTTCACGCATATTTCACCATTAAAATACACGTTTTTTAACCAAAATAAACATGTTTGTAAAAAAAAAATTGTACGCTATGCATGTTAACATTTTTTTCTAAATTTTTGCACCAGAAATTTGTCTTGTCCCTCGTTTGCCCACCAGAATTGAGATACTGGTGCAGCACTGGAAATAATAACAAGTTACAACAGCATAACTTGACACTTGTGTTTGAAACTGATGTAAACAATCAATATGACGCGAAAAACTTATCATGTGATATCAAGAATTTGTGATCTAACTTCATTGCGATGCATGGTTTTATTTATAAGCATCCACAAGGTATCCATCACAAACAAAATCCTATCACAGATTTAAAAATCTATGATCATACCTACAACTTTGTGATGGCAATATGGTTTTCAAGAAATTGATCCAAAAATTACGATAATCTTCCAGTTTTGCGTTTAAGTTTGTGATGAACAAAAGATTTGAGTGAAATTGGTACTAGATGTGACCTCTACCATTTGAATATAAGTAGAGCCATTATTTTTTTATTGTTACCATTACAAAAATCAGCGAAAATGAAATTTTTGTTTCTTGTCTGTATATGGGTACAAATGCAAGATTACTCTTTCTGGTTACAGATTGCCAGAACAAAAGAACACCTGTCGGCAATCCTTAATATTTTACTTCTTAAGCTAATGTTCTTTGTAAAAGTATAGTAAAAGTGTGTCAGAACTAGTAAGAAATAGGTTAAGTGATCAATGAGCTATTCTATAATACCTGGCAGAAACAAGAGCGGTATTCAATGGTTTGAGGAGTTAACAATATGGACTACTTAGGCCATATCTTTTGCTGTATCTAGTTTTGCCAGATTTAGATGTTCTGAAAATCACTCTCCACAAGATCATGATGAGTGTTCTACACGTACTTGCATGCCAGACAAAGTTTTGGAGGGGGAATTGGCATTTTTTTGTAAATGTAAAATGATTGTAAAGTAGGATTTTACTTTAAATGACAGTAACTAATGTGTAAAAACAACTTAATTTTCAGGTGATTGAAATTCATATTTTGAAATTCAAAGAAAATTGAGTAAATATACTCACATTTAAAAACATCTCACTGAGCAGCATCGGTCAAGGTATGACGCCCAACCGCCAGCATGGTGCATTCTCCTAACTAATCCTAATTTTAAGAGTGTAAATCTGGGGGGGGGGGCACTCAGATTTGGAGCTGTACAAAACCGCGTTCATAAAAACGTGTGAAAAGGGTGCTTTTTTCACAGTCGGGCACGTTACCTGCGTAACTTGCATTTAGGGATGGAAAATCAAGCATTTTCGTAAAAAAAGGATGTGTTTTGAAAATCGTTTCTAACACGTTTAGGGTCTCTTTCAAAATTCCATGTCCAACTTTCTCCGCACCCTTTGTATTAAAGAGTGAACGGCCCCTGCTTGCCGGGCCTGTTTGAAATCCCGATCAGATTTTGGGATTTCTTTATTTTCCGCTTTCGATTCACGAGAGTTAAGTACAAGTTTCCAGATAATTGCAACATCATCGCAGTGGTCCACAGACGAGTGTCATCAAACCACGCAACGGCAAGTAAACGTTGACCTGCTACACATGTACCATACATGAATTCAGCAAGAGACTAATGTCTAAATGTGTGCCAGAAGATGACTGGTTGCTGTACGGTCATAGCCGATCCTCAGCTGCATCACGTAGTACACCGGCTCCCTGACCCACTCCCCGACCGCCTTTGACATAAAGCCGTTGGAAAACACGTGGCGGAAAAGACAGTTTTCTTTTTTTAACTTTAGGTAAAAAATATGATAAAATTGGGGATAAAATCTATAGACAGTGGGGTTCACGTGTGAACCCCAGCAAATTTGGAATATTTATTATAATTATTACACCCAGTTATGTTATACATGCAAACTGAATTAAGTCATTAGTCCAGTATACCGAACATTTCATAATCTTTTCTACGGATTTAAAACATTGAAGTTGCTAAAGGTGTCTTGTAATATCTTCAACTTTGACAGATGTATAGTACAATTAAAATGAAAACTTGCTTAGGGCATAATTTTGTCCAAAACTTGTTAAGGGTACTTTTTTAAACAAAAATGTCGCGAAAACCTGTTTAGGGCATGATTTTGAGAATGGACCAAAACCTGCTTAGGGTGGGTCTGAAAAGATTTTGAACACGGTTGTGTACAGCTCCAAATCTGAGTGGTCCCCCGGGGTGCAAATCTGTTTCCTATTTGTATTTTATTCAATCTATGTCACTAATACAGACAACTGGACATAATATTGCAGCTCATAATGTTGGTCTTTCAAGTTGTTCTCTATGAGCTCCTATTTTCCAGGTTTCAAAACATCGCAAAAACTCGGTAGCAGAAATTGAACCCCTATAATTTCAAAGGTGTTTTAGCAAATAGAAAATGAGGGAAATATACCAACCAATAGAGTTATAGTTCTGTAAAACATGAGTGATGTTGGGGTTCAAATCTGCATGCTTCAAAAGCTTAAAAAAGACGAATTTAAAATAAAAGGTAATAAAATAAAACTTTCTTGGTTTTAACATTAATGCATTTCACTAAAAATACTCCAAATATTCATATCAACATCCCCATGCATTTTCTATTTGCTAAAACATCTTTGAAATTATATGGGTTCAAAGTTTCCTTTTCGACAGGTCACACTTAAAAAAATAAATTCTTGCTTCCAAGTTTTTCTATTTGCTAAAACATCTTTGAAATTATAGGCGTTCAAAGTCGTCCTTTTCGACAGGTTACGTTAAAAAGACAAATTCCTGTTTCCGAGTTTTTCTAAGATTTTGTGAAACATGGAAAATAGAGAACAAAACACAACACATGAGCTGAATTTGGCTGTATTCTGCAAAAGGGCCTAATGACAAATTTTGTCAAAATTGAGTTATCATCACCCCTAGGTACAGAATGACAATATCTTTCTACTTTATAATAGGTGATGCAGTGTTGCCAAAGCCGCGATTTAGTAGCCTAATTGGGCTATTTTTGACTTAAGCGCCGCGACAAGCAAAGTGCTACCGCTACTTCGCTACTTTTGGGCTACTTTTTAGTTTATGGCCGAAAATCGGGCGACTTTGTCAAAATAGTCACTTGAAAGGCTATTTCAATAGGATTATCACTTAATTTATCTCAATTAATGAAGAAAATCCCCTAATTAGTGGGCACTCGAGTGTAACGACGGTTTTATGACAGTATTAAAATGGGATATTCATCGGTGACTGGGAATTTTATGGCACTTGAATTAGCCATTTCCGGGATGTACAATAAATGGTCACAATAAAATGGAGCAAGTTTCTTGAATTGAAATGTTGGGCTACTTTTTTCTATTTTGGGCGATTTTTACCGCTACTTCGGCTGAATTTTTTTGGCAACACTGATGGTAGTGTGTCGAATGCAATTTTGTTTCATTTTGTCATGATTTTGTTGCCTGTTCCACAAAATTAAATGCTGAACTTGAAGTGTCACTAAGTCTTTTGCAGTAAGCTTACCGTATTTGCTGAGTTATCCCATGATGACTCTGATTGCCTACAGTTAGCCTAAAATCCAAGCCATCAACAGCCAGGCTTACTTCAAAAAACATTCAATTATTCTTTCACTCATCCAAAACAGGTTGATCTTATCAGCTAGTAAAAACAATCTTTCAAAGTTCAATAATGTCTCTATTTCTCCTTTACTAGGCAACAAAATATCCCAATTAAGTTGCATCTGATAAGTCAAATATCCCAATTAAGTCAAATCCGATAATTCTGCTGCAAGATAAAGATCCCAACATGAGGCATTAGGCAATTGTCTGTCCCCTGGGGATTTGATGATTGCTGAGACAAGCTCGGTAAATGCGACAGGAAATTCAATGCTTTCATTAAATTAGGCATCTGCGGTAGTTCTGGATACACAGTTGCCATCCCTTCATTCGCGTGTAATTTCTCATAAATCAGCCATTTGATACCATTGTGGCACAATCACGTACTGTCTTTATTTATATCTTAGATTTCATATTGTTCTTTTCAAATTGATATGTTTCCCCCATATCTAGAGTTTCTGAGCCGCCCAAAAAGTTGAAAGTCTTCCATTTTATATGGTATGATATTGTTCCATTGCGGGAAAGACTGTATAATTTGCAAGGCATATATTGGAACAGGCATGTATGGTATCTATAGCGTTAAGTTTTCGTCAGTTTGGTTAGGTTTAGGGTCAAGAGTAAATGGACCCATGAAAGAAATTTGTATCATCTTTTGGTTTTGAAAAACACATGATAAAAATTAGTGTTCCTTAAGAGCAAAAAAAAATCAGCAAAATGTTGATAAAATAACATCAGCATTGCTGATATTGGGGCTCACCACACACGTAAATCTATCCACTTCGCACATCTAGATGCATCTAGATTAAACTGGATTTCAGTAAATGCTGATGTTATTGTGTCAGCAATATTGATACACACAAAGATGTAAGCAATATTGCATGACTTTGAGGGCTGCAAGTAAGTGTAAACTTTATAGTACTTTAAGGGCCAGGTTAAACTCCAGCAATATTTGCGCAAGCAGAGAATACAGTATTTTGTGCTGTGTCCATGCCACCACGACATTCAATCTGTGCTAAGAATAATACTCAATGACTTTGTCACGCTAGCACTTTGAGGATACTGAAACCATTGACGTCTTTGGTCAAAACTGAGGTGTGGGAAAAATCTTGCAACACTTCCTGCGCTGGAGTTTAATAATGCCGTAAGTTGGTTAAATTTTCTTTAAAAAACCCGACCCAAAACGCTTGGGTCTGGAGGAACACATCCAAACAACTTGATTCATCAAAACACACATAAAATTGCAGTTTGTGGTGACTGTTTACTTACAACAGAACACATTTAATATCACATTTATTGAGAGAAATAACGTCCACTAAATTGTTTCTTCATTTTATACACGGAGCTTGTAACAAAAAGGTCAAATTAGACACCATAGTTTCTTCCAACAATTGCATTGTTTGGATATATATTACTACACATAAATATAGATAGATGAGCAGAGGGGAAGAAGCAAGGATTTTGTTTATATATTAAATTACTATTATATAATTATTATTAATGCTGATTTGAGAAGAAAATTTTATTCAGATTGCTGGATAATTATCAATTTTGGATTGAAAACGTATTTTTTTTATATACTTCCATATTTAAGCATCCTTTTGATGGAGGAAGCCATATCACAATGGTGATTAAGCTTAAACATAAAATTTAAATACCAGCACATTTGAAAGTGTATCTATTTTAAAAATTAGGCTTAAATTGCAAATTTTGGTTCTAAAAACCCATTTTGTTTCACTTCAGTAGTTAATTATTCCATATCGGGCGTGATTTGATGGCGATAGCCCATTTTAGATGAGATTACGATAAAATAATAGATTTTATAATACCAGCACATTTCATAATGGGTTATTCAGTGTCTATTTTAAGCAAATTTTCAGAACCGTAAAATAAGCCAATATGGGCTATATTGTCTTCCTAAACTTAAAACAATAAGGCTTTTTACAGCTATCAACTGCTTGCTTGCTGAGGTGGATGCTTAATTTTAATAAATATCTGGTTATCAAATATCAAATATTACATGCACATACCAGTATTAATTTCAAATTTGTTACATTAAAACTTATTCAAAGTAAATACAATTATATTCTCTTTCTCTAATCAGCTTAATTTTGAAAAAATACCAAATTTATCTTTTACATGGTACTGATAACACTCTACATGTTGTTGTCATTTTGGTCTATTCTGATGCGACGCATTAATAATTAACCTCATCTATAAACCATTGTAATGCCGCAGGACCACAATTTGAACTTTGCACATGAAATACTGTGTTATGAATGATACCCAACATGAACATACCAAGTTCAGTTAGGATCTCTAAAACACAAGATACTTTGCAAAAGTCACAGAACTTAGCACAAACATTGAGATAGAAGGGAATTTGTACATGTATTATATAGATTTTGATAAATTATGTACAAGGTACTTCTTGAAAAGATTTAACAATTCCATAATAAGAGCTTAGAAATTTATACATGATGCTAATATGTACTACATATACAGACTTGTAATATGTTCATATAGAAGCTTCCAATCAGAATTTGCTACATAAATATAAAGCTATTCATATTAACATAAAAACAATTTGAATGTGTTTAAAAAGCTGCAGATGAGCCTAAAATCTACAAAAATGTTGAATGTTGTAAAAAAAAACCCTTCAGAATGAAGGATTTCAAGCCTTTTCAAACATGTGAAAATGCTATTGGAAGAAATTATTGCAAAATACAATCACAATTTCTTAGAAGCTAATTTAGTCCAAAGAATCATAAATAAATAATAAAAAGAGACATGATAAATCCAAAAGGGTATTTTTTACACAATAATATTTAGTACATATGGAATTTGTAATACTTTAGTCAGACTAAAACTTAAACGATACTAATAAATACTCCATGGAAATGCATTGCAGTTCGATAATATATTTACAATGTATACATGCATAGCACCAAACTCAACAAATAGTAACTTGAAAATCAATCAATTATGCAGATTGGAGCTGAATTTAGGGGTGGGGAGATGCAGCCAGTGTGTGCACCCTCTTTTTTTGGTCAAACGGATGCTGAACCACTGCCTTTTTTAATGATTTTGCTTCCAAGTAAATTAAAATTATGTTCATAAATGGGTGCAAATCTGCAACTTAGGTACAGGCTTAAATCCAAAAATATCGAAAGAGATCCCTCAATTCCCCTTATTTTTGCAGAACGGTGGCTGAGTTTCAGTTGGTGCAGAGGTGCCACCATTTTGTATTGAAAATCTCTAAATATGCCTCTGCAGAACAGTATATCACTAACAGTATTAACTTTGATTGATGTTTTTTGTATATAAACACGATGCTGTGTATCGTGATCTATAGTAGGTAATTCAAATCATTATTTCTAATGGATGCTAAAACCACATAGTTCCTTATACCACCTTAGGTTCCCGTACCACCTTATGAGTGTGTAATAATGCATTGTGGAATAGAATTCTGTCCAATTTCAGTCCAATTTCATTGAAAATCTTGTAATTTAGACAGTTTTTGGACAATTTTAGCAATTTACCCTCCTTGCAACAGCTCGCAAACACTAGAAGCCCTCCCTCAGAAAACAATTTCTGGATACGCCAGTGGATTTAATTTCTTGTTGAAAAACCCAAAGTCATGCATTGATGATTATCTCAATGGATTCTTAAAGGTTAATTAATGGCTCAGTCACATATCAACGTTTAGAGTCCAAACGTACACATAACATACACTGTTTCGGATATTGACATGACGTGTATCGATTACTAAAACATAGTATGTTATTCGTATGTTTGGGCTCTATATGGTGTGACTGAGCCTTTACAAATACTAGCCCATCGACATAACAGAAGTCTGTCACATCCATATTGACACCCCAAAAATTAACTTGAAATTCAACAGCATTTAACGTTTCTAGTCCACTCTTACGAGAAAAGATCAATCATTAATTGACGTTACACTTTAGTGTCATATAAATTGGATTATTGAATAACATTACAGCATTTTCATAAATAAATTGACATTAAAATTAGGGAATATTTCAAAACCATTACAAATACCACAAAAAGATTATTAACGTGGCATACAAATATTTGTGATATTTTAATAGAAATTAAAGTAACTGCTTTTTTTCAAATGATAAAAGTGATACTACGGTAGTTAAGTGAAGAAAACTCTCTCTGAAAGCTGACAGGTCTTTACTGCACATTTGTTTTATTTAACTTATCCTAGCTTTAAAAGAAAATTGCTCCATATTACTTGAAATTTAGGTAAAAACACTGAATATTATTGCATTTTCTATTGAGATATTTGTTTTTTAAGATATGGATTACGGTAGATTACTCCAGGCTCTAGGGAAACTCAACATAAATACTGATGGAAAATAGTCCAAGTATGAGAGATTAAGTTGTAAACAGAATCCAATAATCTAGAAAAATAATCTGCACTTGAACCAAATTAAAGGGAATAAAAGTTCCAGGCTGCCCAGCACTCGGTAGTAGTAGAGACAATAATTACCAGGATGGGTATTAATAGTGCTGTGATGATGTTGACTAAACTACGATGTTTCAATGTTTCATTAAAGGGAATAGCCTAAATTACATATAATATTCAGAATTAATAAAAAATTCTTTTAACGCTTGAAAATGAAAATAAATTAAAATCCACAAAAAGTAAAAATCCAAGCAGAAATTGTTACAAGATGCACTTTTGTTATCATGAATCATTCTGGCAATATAGTGTTCCAATCCGAAATCTTATTGCTGGAATATATTTATCAGTTAAAATGATCAAAGCTAATCAAGTCAATTAGATAACAAAGAAAAACAATTTAATCAAAATACTTTGCTTGATCATCACTTGCTTAGACACAAGTTCCAAGATTTGAAACTAAGTGCGAGGAACACTGTTCTTAGCAAATTTTGAAATTGATTTTTACCATGATATTTGAAGTGAACTTAATGTTGAAGAAGTTGATTTTTAGATGGGCCTTCAAACATCAGTACATGTAGGTGTTGAACAAATTGAATTAAGAATAAAAATCTTAGCTAGTCCCTCTAATATTTATTTCTTAAAGCCGATTAAGCAGCAAGGAGTCACACCTTTCTGTGGGTGATCAGCCAACTGAAGTACCATCAGGCTGAATATCAAGGCATGCTATAATTCACTGAAACATAAATATTGATTTAGAAATACACAATAATTTAAATATCTATGTCGCATGACAAAGTTCAAGTCACTTTTCTCTAAAAGTACACTTAATTAAACAATGCCATGATAAATGGATTTGACTTTCACTACAACATTATTAAAACTTCATTTAATAGTAAGCTTTGTTATTTAAGGAATGACAATAAAATCAAACTTGATAATACATTATATCATCATAAGTGTATTAAAAACATCATAAGATCAAACATATCTTGTCCGTTTTATTCTACTAATATTATCCACTTATCTAATTATACTTCAATCAGACTGAATAAGAATCCCATAAATCACGCGTACAATTTCATCAAAATTTACAAGAAGTCGCTTCCATTTATACAAGGCAAGAGCAATACAAATGAACGATCTCCTTGTAACATTATTAAATATTTGAGTTTTCCTTATGAGCCTAAGTGGCTGTCTTTCATACAAATTGCAATGTTAACTTTTATTGATTTGAACGACGACACCGCCAGACAGCTAACCACGATACATTTGCGGCAAATTCTTCCGCTTGTTATGAGAGCAACTTCTGAAATGACATATCAAACATCGATAAAACTGAGAAAATGACTCGAGTCTATTTGAAGCAAAAATACCCGTAAATGGGGATGGTAAATGGAGACTGTTACAAGAAAATTAGATTATTAGCAAGAGTGTGAGATGCCAGAAGATTTTGATATATTGATAAATCCTGGTGCTGAATTTCTGGATGTTTATTTAAAACACAAAATGGTATCATATCATATTGATTTAACTCGTAAGTACAATATCGTAATAATAAAGGAGATTAATTGATCACATTTAATATTTGATAACATGTATCAAATTTCAATTTTTTTCTTAGAAGCAAAATTATGTGGGAGTTCTCAATTTGTAATAATGGGCTTTAATATGTTTATGATGATGATAATGATTAAAAGGCAGATTTTGCAGGAGTTTTTGATTATAATAAATCATAAATACCACATAGGATGGCTTCAAAATTTCCTTATAAATTCAGAAAATGTCAAATGTATTACTTTTTGAGAGAGTGCTGCTGTTCTTTAAACATAGAACATGTCAAGATCCTTCATAATTTTGTCAATCATTCCCGTTTACCAAAATCATCCTATGCCCTACCTCGTTTCAGTGACTAGGTAGTTAGCCGATTAGCTTGGCCAAACCTATAGTTAATTCAACCACTTGGTTTTGTCAGATTGTTGATTTTGCTCAGTCTAAACAGCTACAAAATAGATGATGGTTTAAGTCAAGAGCTATAAGTAAATATTGACATTTTCTGATTTCTGGAAATTTTCTGAAAACTGGCATCTCTAATTAAATCTTACTAACATTGGATTAACTTGTCCTTACAATTCACATGCATGGTATAATTATTGTTTATTTCAGCAATACTTTTTGATTACAGACAAATTTTGTTAGTTTGGTATCAATTACAACAACCCACAAAGTATAACAAGGGGTAACTCTCAGTTCTGAATTCTCCCCATTATTTACTCCACAAAGTTACATGTTTAGTACAAGGTAATTCTAATTACATGCTCTGCATATTTAGAGCGCCTAATTTCAAATTGCTTGCTTTTCAGGCACATTTAGTACATTAAGGTGTCTGGTCTATGCGTACTGCTTTTGATTTCGCAAGTGCAGCAACATACACAAAATAGTGTTTTGAAGCCCCAAAAAATGTCATTTTTGGTAAAAATTACGTCTGTGACCCAAAAGTTTTATTGTTTTAATTGACACAAAATTTCAATGGAAAGTTTTTGATTCAACACTAAATAATGACACTTTTGCCACATTTCCCATAGACCCCTGTACTATTTTTCCCCAAAAAGCTCAAAAAATGCTATTTTTAAACTGACTTGCCTGCATAAACGAGTCCTGTGACCCTCAATTTTTATTTTTAAAATCAATTCTACATCGATAAAATATTATTCATGCCAATTTTTACTAGAACCAGTGCTTAACACGAACTTTGGTGAGGCTGGTCCCAGTAATCTAGTTCTAATGAGTTTCCACTGTATTAGGGTAAATTAAAATGGAAGATGGATCTAAAATAAGTTTTCTGACACAATATTTATAATACTGACATAGAGTGAAACTGTCGCTCAAAGCTGACCTAGTATTTAAAAATATGGCAAATTTTTATGCAAATTAAATAAAAGCAACTGGTTCTAAAGCAAATTTCTTAATTAATATTTTGCCACTTAGTCTGATTAATTCATAGTCAATTTAAACTTCTTGTTGTTATTGCCCTTAATACCCCACATGATCGACCAAATTGCTAACCATGCAAAATTTGATGTTAACAATAGTAATTTACAACAGTCTTTGTAGATATGATTAAACATTTAGTTTTTTATACATCAACATGTATTTCATGGAGTTATATAGGCATTGATCAAATTTTTGTACTTCATGAAAGTAAATAAATTTATGTAGTGCATTAGTCTAATCCATCATCAATTTTCATTTCTACCACTATGTATGAATCTCCACTTTTACATTTTAAATTGTCATCTTTGGATGGAATTATTATTTTTATGAACTTGAAATATCAATATCTCTTAAACTTCTTGCAAAATATCAGATTTCACTTTTAACTTGAAAATATCTGAAAAAATGAGCACAAAATTTAAAATTTTGTTGGTTTTACATATTCAGAGTTATATTTTAAAGAGCCGTAACACCACTTCTGGGAGTCATACAAACTTGAATCTACAATAAAATACAATTGACCACTAGGATGGACGGTCACATATGTGGCTTTAAATTAAAGGTACAATCTGATTTCCAAAATTAAGTTTTGGTTGCACATTTTAAGTCCCTCTCAGGAAATTTCAAAATTCCAAATCTTGTAAAAATCAGTTTCACTGATCAGATGATGGTGTGATATGATCTTTAAAATCCAAAAGAAAGTCTTCAGAAAGTTCAAATAGAGCATTAATCAATAATGTTTAACATTAATATATCATTTTTTTCAAATATTCAAATAATATGATATTCCAAGTTTTAACTCATGATATAAAACTATTACTATCTCAGAAATTTTGAAACAAAATATTGAAAATCAGTCTTGTTCCTTTAAAATTTTTTGGTTCCATTGACCATTTTGTCCATCTCTTCCAACGGATTTGTTTTGACGTGGTTTTCTGTTGCTGGATTAATGTACAAGTCTTGCTGTCTCTTGATATATCGTCTGCCAAACACTTCGGCAGAAAATTTGGCAATCTTAGGTGGCGCTGGTGACTGAATCGCGCTGGTGGTGCTGTTAACGAGTTTGTCTAGATCTTGAAGCGGATTGGAATTGGATGAAAATGGCATATGACAATTATACTTGCTGTTGATGTAGCTGCTGAATTTGTCGTTGACTCGAGAGTTGGTCGATGTTGGGCTTTTTATATGCGGTGAGCGATGGCGCATGTCTAGCATGTTATTATTGTTATTAGGGGTACAAGACCTGCTATTTAGGTGATGAGGACTCGGCGTACCATCTCGCGGTTCTTGTTTAATCTTAATTTTTGCAGGCATACGAATCGCATCTGTTGTTTGCGTTGATACTGGACTACTTGGATTAGATTGGCGATGATTATCGTGTGGGGAATTAGCTAGGCGATGATTTGGTGGCGAGTTTGCTTCTAAATGTTCTGGGGAACTTATTTGCCGATTATCATACGAGCTTGTTTGGCGGTGATTTAGTGAGTTGGTTTGGAGGCGATTACTTCGTGGACTACTCGCCTGATGGTGATTAAGTGGACTAGAGCGATCATGACTTGATGAGTAGTTAGTATGATTATCACACGGAGATAATGTCCTATCAGATTGAGATGACATGGATTCAGCACCAACAGGTGAGGGCGTTTCCCTTTCAAGCTTTATGCGAACATTTTGTTCTGCTTCTGTCTCAGACATTGCCTCTTCGGTATGTTTAGACTTTGGACTGGAATTTGGACTTGAGTCGTTTGGTTTCTGATGTGAAATTGAGGAGGGCAAAGTTTCTATTGATCTACTACTAGGTGGAGATTTCCTACCCTCTCCAGATTCAACTAATGAAAGGAATTTAGCAGTTCTGCGAGTGACGCGGCGATTCTCGCACAGTACAGACACTTGCTGTGCAGGTACGCGTAAAGGTTCCATCCGCACTTTGGAATCATTTATGTCGTCGTTCTTGTTAGACTTAGCTTCGTCTGTAGACATGTCCTCTTGCGATTCATTGTCTGAGACAACAGGACTGTCAACAGGACTTGCCATGGAATGATCAGAGTCTGGAGAAACCGTTTTCTCCTCTTTAACGCTATCCTCCTCATCTTTCTTTTCTGTCACATCTTCCTGCTCCATTGGGCAAGGAGTACTTGACTGCGATTCTGTTCTTGAATCAGTGTCTTTTATGTCACTATCCTTATCAACATCCTCATCTTGTTTTTCTTGTTTAATTTTTTCATCCTTTACATCTTGTTTTTGTACATCTTCCTCTTTTCGTTTTGGTGACACATCACCTGAGGAAGATTGCTTCCGTCGCTTTGAAACAGTTCTTTCATAACTTTCTTTAAGTGATGCGCTCCTTTCTTCGTCTCGTATGAAACTGAAGGACGAGGACAATATTTTCTCAATAGCTTCAGCAACTGTAACATTGCTAAGTCCTTCTTCTTTATGTTTTTTAGCACATTTGGCAAGATGCTTGGCATCATCCCACTCTTTCTTGATAGCAATTGTATTCGCCGTCACTGTTGGACTAATTGCCGTGGGATAGCTGGCTGCAGCAGAGACAAGTGCAGAACTCCTAGCTGCAGCGGCAGCTCTTGCCGCAGCTGATCTTGCTGCTTCTGCTGCTGCAGCCGCAACGGCTGCTGCAGCAGCAGCGGCGGCAGCAGTTTTGTAAGTATCATCACTTGCAGCCTGGAAACTACACCCAGGTTCGTCTATTGCTCTTCTGTACCATGGTTCAGAATTTCGACTATAAGAAGAGCGTGTAAAATTCATTTCTTTAGCAGTTTCTACCATTGAGGCTAAGCTACCAAGAGGATTAGAACCAAGAGATGATCCCATAATTCGCGATCCAGTTGGATAGACAACGTCAAAGTTGTCAGGGTCAACATATTTTCCAACACATTCAACTACAGGTGCACTACTTGTGGACGAAGCAGTTTCTTTCTCTACACTTGAATCACTGAACATACTGTCAACTTTTTCTTGTAATTTTTCAACTTCTGGTTTTTCATTCTTATCAAACAAATCATCCTCATCATCAGAATAATCTGCAAAATAATCCTCCATCTTGACAACAACATCATCATCAGTAACACTTATACTTTTGCGTTTTGATTCAGTTTGCTCTTGTTTTTCAACAGATTTCTGTTTCATGTCTGGGTATTTTCCATTTGGAGAAGACAAAACACTTGCATGCATGATTCTTTGGTCAACATCATCCGGACCAGGTGGAATCATGTAATGACCAGTTTCTTTCATATGTTTTGACAGTTTGGGAACATCGGCGAATAAATGTTCACAACCAATGCACTTTAGAGAGCGACTCTTTTTGCCCTGGCCTTTGAGTTGACTCTCTTCATCGTAAGACTTTGGGGAGCGTCTCTTTGATGCCAGCATTTGATTTAATGCCTGCTTGGTATTGGACGATGCAGAATTTTCATCTGCTTGAGCTTTCTTATCTGAATGGAGACGATGGTGCTTGCCATCTTTAGGAGATGTCCTGTCTTCATTTAACTGACTAGATTTCATATATTTGTCCTCTCTACGGTGATGTTTGTCTTCTCTATAGAGATGTTTGTTGTCCCTATGATGATGCTTGTCTTCTCTATAGTGATGCTTCTCATCTCTATGGTGATGCTTCTCATCTCTATGGTGATGCTTATCTTCTTTATGGTATCCCTCCTCCCTTCTAAACAACCTGTTATCTCTTGGAAGTCTTTGTTCACCAGGATGATGCCGCCTCTCATCCTTGTGGTGATCCACTTCCATCGTCAGATGCCTGTCATGTCTAGAGTGATCTTTTTCACTTCTATGATGATGTCTATCATCTCTTCGGTGATTACGTAAATTTCTTGACGTAGGCGATAGACTTGGATGAGTTTGATGAGATGCAATGCGCTCTTGTTTTTCAGCTGACGTATCTACGCACATATCTTCTTCCTCTTCCACGCGATAATCCTCTTTGCTTCCAAGTTTGGAATACAATACACTATCATGGACCGGCACATGACTGTAATGTTTAGTGCGCACCATATGCATGGTTAAATCCTTGAGAGTTCTAAAGGATGATTGACATATCAAACATTTCATGACTTGATTGACAGGAATTTCTTCTGGATAATCGCTAGCACTAAGTTTTCTTGATGGTTTAGGGGCTTTATCTGATTTATCATGTCCACTGGTGGTTAAGTGAACTGTAAAGTCTAAAAAGTCTGGAAATGAAAGCGAGCATTCGGAACAGGTGTAGACGCAAACTTCTTTTCGTCCACCTGTTGTTGGAGTTCTTTGCTTTCTGCGTAAAGCGCAAGTGCTAAAAAATTCAGTTCTAGGGGGTACAAGTGCAAGGTACCCTCGTTGAAGTAGAGCCTCAGTATTCAGTTGTTTTGTACAAGAATGTCCGGTAGCAATAAGATGTAATGAAAGCATCCCCACATTGGGGAAAGCTTGATAACAATCTGTGCACACAACAAAGTTACATCGTCCGTTCACGGCGCGACAAAGATTCACGCGTGACGGTAGCACACTGTAATCAGTTTGAAGTCTAGAAACACTGGCAAGAACATCACGAGGCACAGCCTCACAAAATACAGTTTTAACAAGTTTGTTATGAACATATTGAGATGATCCTGATTCACATTTGCTACAGTTATCATCGTGACGCTCAATTCTTTGCGACAAAATATCAGGATTATCTCGGTCACCTGGTTTCTTCTTCACCCGCAAATCCAACGCTTGATTCTGAGCTGGTGCTGGTGGTGGCGGCGGTGGTGGTGGTGGTGGCGGAGGTGGGGGAGCAGCAAACATGGAATGGTGTGAAAACATTTTCCGATCTAACCCACGGAAGATTCTATGGTGATATTCTTCCTCGCTGTCATCGGAGTCCGATTCATATGTAGGACGGGATGGTGGCATTTTGTGATGCTTTTTTAACGGTATTTCAGTAGGATGAGGACCAAGTGATCGTTTACTGTGATCACGTGATCGTTCTATAGATGAAACACTATCCATAGGTCTCCTACTTTGTAAAGTTTCTCGCAAAGCTTCTCCCCGAACACTCTCAGGAAGTCTCTGCACCATTTCTGGTGCTGGTGGTCTTCTTTTACAGGCAATATCCATAACTGACTGCCTATAAATGGACGACTCTATCGGGTTACTTTTACTCCGATACACATTGTCTCTCCATGATTTACTGTTCAGCATATCAAACTTCAAAGTTTCTTTCAATTTCTCAAGATGCTCATTTTTAGTTGATATCAACGGCTTTTCAGCAGCAGCCGGATCAGGTTCTTTGACAAAATTATGACAGTCGGATTTACCAGGTCCATTTTCAGATTTCACTTCCAATTTAGCTGGAGGTGGTTGCGAGGATGGTGGTTTTTCCTCGGCAGTAGTGGCTGCTGCAGGCTGTTCTATCTTATGAGGTGGCGATTTTGGAGATGCGACGTCTTCTGCCTTGGTCTGTTCTTCTTGAGGCTCTTCATTAGACTCGTCTGCTTTGGATGATGCGGGAGATTGGGGCGTGGTTGCATCGTCTTTATTCCCATCACCTTCTTCTTCTCCTCCCTCTCCTGCAGACCCTGCAAGTACACAAAAACAAGAAAGAAAAATTAAGTTTCATATGAAAAAATCAAATTCAGTTGTAATGTTCAATTGATTGGAGTTTCGTATTTTGTCATGATACATCCGTCAAATATGACCTTGAACTTCATCTTCAAAGTATCATTCTCTTCTGAATATACAAAAATACAACATCATGTAATACAAAAGAAAATAAGAGACTTGGGATGTATTAGGTCCCTTCAGATGTTCTTAGTGCACATTGCAATACACAACACAATTTAATAAACATAATGTGCTTCATTTTATTAGATACTCGGTGGAGAGTTGTAATCTATGCTGATTGTAACAAATGTTTGTGTCATATTTTGTCTAAATACTCCTGACCAGGATCTATGGTAATAAGAACTTAAAAAAGCAATATTGAAACCTATTGTAATCAATCATGGTGTCAAATTTTGGGTGTAGAGCATCAAGTCACAGAAGTCACAAACAAAATGCTTGTCCGAAAATAGTTGTTGGCCCAATGACCAGATATAGACGATTTCTCATAAACTTGTTTAAAAACATGTCCATTGTTTGTTGGCTATGATTCATTAGTCACCAAAGTCATGACAATTCATTATGTCATTTCAGTAATTTATCCATGATTCAATTGAAAAAAAATAACCGAGGCCAAACAGAGTGGAGACAATTATACCACTCAATACATATTTACAAATGGATTCAATGATAATCAAGTACAATGAATGCGAAAGTTAATAGTAATTAAGTTAAGAGAGTAATCAATTACTCTCTCAAAATTGTCAAAATGTGGAAGTAAAAGTGCAAAGACTTCCACGTTCAAAATGCTAAAACACGTGCAATGTATTTCGCAAGGAGCACTTGATCTATATCATTTCAATATGTTAGAATACTGATTTCTAAGCCATAATCCGTTCAGTAAATTTTAAACTTGTTTCTGAACCATAGCAAGACATAAAAGCGAAATATTCTATAAGAGAAATGTCACATTTTTATATTTCATAAACATAGTTCATCAATTTTCCAGACCTGTCCGTGGGTATGAAATCTTCAGGAAAAAGAAAACATCGTAGATTCATGTTTAAACAAGACAAATTTGCAGTAAATAAAATGGTTAAGTAACAAGATTTCATCGCACTCTTAACACATTATCATGTACAACTTCATTTATATTCTGCTCGCATCATGATACTACTCAGTATTAACCTGCAAGGTACAAGAAAACAATTTCATAAAAGCGTTATTACGGCATCATGTGCCATCTATATGAAGACGATGTCACCATAATAAAGCTTAGTTTGTGTAAGTAGTAGATTGAGGCATTCTAATCAGCATCGCTGCAATGATGACAAATCAAGGAGCAGAAAACACAGGGCACAATAACAGCACTGAACAGCTTTTCCGGGTTCCCAGTGCTAATATATCAGCTCCAATTACAAAACGCTGCCAAAAACCAGCAGCCCATAGGCACGGCAAGTAAAAACCCGTGCGTTGGCCTTTTAGCCAAGTTTAGATAATGTTGCGAATGTAGGATTTAATTCTACTCAATAAAGTCGATTGAGGACCCGCCATATAAGCATCAAGGAGAGAGCCATGTCACAATTGAAAACGCAAACACAATGAACAGACCTTGAAATAACAATGCGAGCTTATTTAGTCCGATCTTATGAATCAGATTTGATATGCTACGCTATGTTCAAATGTTTCTGTCAATCCGTAACAATCTGCCGAGCGATATCATTACTTTTGACTAGTTTCAATTAAACATAAACATTCAGTATGGTTTTTAGTTCCGAATTTTGTCAGCACTTAATCAGGCTAGTTGATACTGATGCGCTTAACTTGCCTCCATTTTGTTTTCATTTGGTTTGGGGGCCTTTTCTTTAGTGTTAACCCTGTGTAGTTGTTTGGTAATAAACTGAAAGAGCACTTTAAACAATCTGACACAATTGATGATTTCATATTTCATTGTCTTGTATCTTGCTTTGACAAAAGTCCATTTTAGTTAAAAGCAAGACTATAAGATTTGACCCAAAATGGTTTATACTGAAAACAAAATACGGTGACGATCTACATGATCTAAAACCATTTTCAAGTGTATTTTCTCGAAAAATTGTTTTGCCACCGAAAAATGGATTAAAAAAAAGCACATGCATGCTTTCCTATACTAATATATGTGGAATTGAATACGAAAAAGTAGGCAAATTTAATCCAAATCATTTGGAGGGAATTAATATCTACCCAAAACAATACCAATAAGCTAAAAAAAATCAAAAGCCATGGGTGACAGGGGGCGCTTCATTTTTAACACTTTATAGTATTGCTTTAAAGGTATTATTTTCAAGAAAACACCTTCCAAGTCATAAATGAAACCATTCACACTAGACTACCTAAACTACCTTATTGCCTAACAGGTATCAACGCTTTTCAGTTCTAGAACAGAATCCTTCAAAATAATGGCTGGAAAATGCCAATATGTTTAAACTTCAATACCATCTTCATGAGTTCAGCATTCAAATTCTCCAAAAATTGACTCATTAGCAAAACTGACCCAGTAGAAATTTGAATGAATGCAAACTCAAAATATCAAACATCAATCTCAACCACACATGAAGCACGTCACAATACACAACCCTACCACATTACCTCAAATGTATACAAGCTCTAGAACAGAATTCTTCCAAATAACTTTTGATTTCTTTAAACTTCAAAACCTTCTTACTGATGAGTTCATTGAAGTTCTCTCAAGAGAAATATGGTAACATCAAACCAACCATCCACCTCAGGAATAGAAGAAACCCTTCACAATACACTACCTACCATCTTGCCTCAATTCGATCTGGCCTGGTACAACCTCTAGATAGAACAGGAGTCTTTTTAATGCCTTGAAACTTCTAAGAAAGGTTTGAGCCTTGCAATTTCTAAACAATTGTTTTTATCGTAATTTAAAACAAATAAAGTAAATTATACAAAAGTATATATTTTTGGAAAGAGAATGTAGTATATATTAGAATGTTGATGAAAGGGAATAACAAGGTCAGGTTAACAAAGAATAACATGGTGGATAATTTGAATGGATACCAACTCCAAAACACAATCTCAGTAATATAAAAACAATACACTATTATACACTATCTACTACCTTACCTTGATTGGCTTAAAGGACTAAATAAAAAGAATTCTTCAAAAAAGATACTTAAAAATGTCCATCTATATAATATTCAAAACCATCCTCATGTTTACCTCTTCCAAGATTGACACTGGTAAATTTGAACTCCAAAACATGACCATCCATCTCCGTCAACCCTCCACAATTCTACTACCTAGCACCTTACCTCATGAAAGCTTTATGAGAGCACAGAAAAAAGAAACCTATTAATTCCATTTGAATGATGGGAGTTGCTACAAAGCTTGGCCCTTTCCAATTCGATCAAATCACCGCGCAAAACAACTCAAGACAAAATGCCGATGTAGGCACAGTCTATCAGGCTGGCTATCCATCAAACGCAGATAATTAGCCCAACACTCCACCGTTTCTTTTTTGTTACGACAAATCCACGACAGCTGATGACCATGATGGCCTCTCAGACTAGGAGTCCGCTTATGAACCGACTGTGATAACCTGTCAAGTTTAGTTACATCAAAGTGTGTTCCAGCTATATACATGCTATAGATAACATCAATTGAACAAACTCAATCAGGCGCTGTATATTTCACACACAATACCTTGTTTTTCAATAACGATCAGAAAAAAAAGTTGAATTACCTTCTTTTTTGTTCAAATTTTGATTTCAAAGACTTTTGATGTATTATAGTGGTAAGTGTTAATGAACCACAAAGTGAGTTTTGTGGACGCTTTATTACAGGAAATTGTCTGGAAAATGGAAATAATTTCTAATTAGTACCGATTGAAATTTAATCAAGACTGAATCGCTAACAAATGATAACTATAACTGTTGTTGAAATGAATGAATAAAGTACAAGTTTGAAATATTACAAAAATCAAGCTAATTAGCAATCTAAATCACTTAATTTTTCTGGTGTGTATTAAAATATTAAACCTTCTCTTTTGTAAAGCGGAATTAAACAGTTATATAGTACTAAGTTGATCTAACCTAGTGTTCATTTTGCAAAAAAAGAATAAAATGACAAAAGGACATTTGACTTATCATAATTTGGTGAATTGCCAAAGGTGTAAAATAAAAAATATCTCAATATGATTAACCCTATTGTCTATTACACCAGCCTGTTTGAATCAAAAAATTAGAATCCTTTCTTAGATACCTGCTGATGGCCATTAGTTAAAAAAGTACCTGTGATATCAAATACGTTGAACTAGAAATTGTATTGAATATATATCAATATTATCATGATAAAGACTGGGGAAGGAAACTTCGCTTCATAGAAGACCCAGGTTTGGTCAAAACACAAATCCTCTGTAAATACTAAGCCCTTAATTCTGTCAATAGGAATTTCACAATTTACTTCCAAATTTACAATGTCATTATCAGAACCCAGCCCTTTTGTTGATTTTCCTATCTGTACCCAACCCTTTTGATTTATTTTCCTGTAAATTCACTGATTACATCACTTTTCAAGCAGAGAGAAAATTCTTAAAATTCCATCTTGAATTTCACGTTCTAATTTTATCCAAAAAAAATGTAATTGTCCATCACTTCCATAACATGGCCAAAGCTCATAAAGAGGTGGACACTCTATTGTGTATAAACCGTAAGCATAAAACGCCCTCGGGTCATTCTGCTTCTATTCGTAAAGACCACTTGAAACATACCGCCTTCATTACAAGTCACAATAAAGGGTAAATTGTACTTGATTTTGACACAATGCTGGAGTGGAGTTGTTGTCCGTTGGCAGATTATGACATATTAATCTGTTTCTTAGCACAAAATGCTGCCTTTGTCAACTGTATTTCACCTGTACTTTAATCCATGCTTTTTAAAGTCTTTAAAAATCTTGCAATCTGGTCCAGAATGTTTGCTGGACCAGATTGTACATGTATTTTCTGCAAGATGGATATTTTTGTTCAAAATAATTTATATTTGTACATTTTCAATTGTTCAAATTATAGAAACCAGAGCTGTGGCATAAATTCACTCCTTTCTGAGGTAATTCTCAAATTTTATCAATACTTTTTTAACTCATTTTCCATTTCTAACGTAATTTAATCATAGGTGCTCTGGGGTTCATGATTTAACCTGGGTAACTGCTAAAAATGTATAAAAGTTACATTGTACATATCAATTGAACAAATTCAGCTTTAAAAACACACCCTTCTACTTATTCCAAAGTGTGACTCTATCCACTCATTGACAGGATCCATTTTATTTTATTGATTGTTGAATTTCCTAAGACAGTGCAAAATTGAGAAACAAAACATTTCAAAATCCTTGACAGCATATCAAAATAAGGGGATCAAACACCAAATCATAAATAAAACAAATCATTAAAATGGTAAGTAAACAAAGACTAAAACTGATGTCAATAAATCATATCAAATTTGGAATGACAAATGGCGCCTCATATTCTATCTATATTGTTTGGATGTGGGATATCCCTTCTGGTATCGGTTGAGTGGGTGTTGATGCATGACCAAATCCAAAATGGCTGCTGCCCTCAAATCTAAGAATGATGGCTGCCCTCACTTCAATAAGTGATACACCATTAATTAATAGAAAAGCTTCAAAATTTGCAAAATTAGCCAAGTGTATTTCAAACCCGGCTAAAAAGAGTGACATTTTGTAAAGAAATGTGTTCATCTAAAATAAATTAGCCAATGTGATGCAAACTAAGCATTCAAGTGAAGGATATACTTCCAAAATGTGTAAAATTGGGCTAAACTGGCTCAAGTTGAAAACCTGCAATGTTGCAATTAACAAAATACATTGAGGATAATGCACATTAGCATGTCATAACTCTTCCTTACCAGAGGAACACGCGTACATCCAACAGATCAAGAAAACACTGACACAGATAAACAAGCCAACAGAATATCAGTCCACCCTATGTTGCTCCTTCAATGAGAAGTGTAATACTGTAGCTGTCAAATACTTAGGTCCAGTAAGCCAGTTTTTATATACAATTTTGCTAGCATAAGCATGATAAGGACAAGTAATCAGGGTTTTTATTCTGAAATAAGA
>JXSR01S006880.1:73218-93228 GCA_000969725.1 Ophiothrix spiculata | reverse complement strand
AAAATAAGAACTTTCAATACCTTTTCTGATATTCGCATTAGTTTTTCATAGAGATAAATGACTCTAAAATGTTGGGTTCCATAAGGTAACTCTGGTCTATGGCATGTTTGGACTTAAGCGATTTTCTTGATTTTTGTGGAATGGGATTTTGTGAGGTTTGGTGTTGTTAGGGTTAAAGACTGTGTCATACTATATTGCAGAAATTATCATAATTATAACTTTGCAAGTAATACAATTTTAAGTACGTGCCATTTATATATGCATTGGAATAATGGCTCCACTACAAGCAAATCCTGAAAGTCCAATAACCAAAGTTGCTTCAACTATTTCCAGTTTATCTAGTTAATAATGATAGCAATAATGATACAAAATATTGTTTTGCATAAAATAACAATTAGCACACCTACCATTTACTATTTAGGAAAACAGAGTGATACCGATTTATCATTGTCATATTCGCCACAATGTGACCGGACCTTAGAAAAGAAATAGCACAGACAAAACCAACATGGCTCTCTCACAATGTGACCGGACCTTAGAAAAGAAATAGCACAGACAAAACCAACATGGCTCTCTCATAATGAACAAACCATTCTACATATTGTCATGTTGTTTGATATGCCGACATAACGGTTCAAGGCTTGGTGAACTTAAATAACAGGCAATTAACAACATGCTAGCCACATTGTGAATCAAAATCATTAGATTTAAATAGCGCAATAACCTTGTTGGAAGCAATTCACCCAATTAATTACACAGCTAATTGATGCAAAAATAATTCACCACTTTTTACCCAACGATTTATATAGAAAAAGTACCCCACCAAGCCAAGGAATGCAATATTACCCCGACATGACTTCGCAGTTTACACAGCCAACAAAACATTATCAATTTTGGAGGAAATTCACCCACCGCATATTCCATATAAATAGCCCTAGTCCATTTTGCATGCAAGTGATATAAGCTAGGCCACAGTAAGTCACTTTTATGCATGTCGCTGCTTCTTTCTATCTTTCGAGATCTATAGCCAGGAATAACCACACACTTTGCTTACATTCCCCTTGGGATGGCATCATCTTAACGTCAGTCTTTCTATAATAAAATAGCGAGCAAGCGTTTATTATTCTATAGATGGCTTCGGAGACAGCCAATCAAAAATATGGTATTGCAAATTTGTTAACCCCCAGGGTGTTAAAGCACACACACACCCACAGGGTGCACTTGTGTTTGTTAACATCTAGCGCAGCCAACCCGCCTGGTCCCCATGCCCCCTTAAAGCTACTCTAACACATCGCCGTCAAACAGGCCGCGCTTCTGACTTCACATGATTAAAAAAATAAGACGGGGAAAGAAGAAGCAAGTTGATTGCCCATGCTTCGTTTTTAATTCCGCATTGAGCATTTTATCATTCCAGTCACACCGTATGTGAGCGGATTGACATGGGGATGGCGGCGATAAGTGGGATGATGGACAGGCTACATTTAATATGTCTTTCTGTCAGCCTTTTTATAACCCTGGAATATATTCGCAAAACAATTCCCGGCTTATATGCAGCTCGGATTCATGCACCGTTTAGAGTTTCACCATCCTTATAAATACTTAACGTACAAATGACACCTAGGTAGGAATAATTTCATCAATATTATTACTCCTCAGCAATGATATCATCAGATTTGCTGTGTAAATAAAACCAGGTCTGAGATGATAATTTTGCAATGCAAATTTCATGCTTGTGGGGGAAAATTTTATTGAGTATGTGGAGAGCAGATTACATTATAAGGTGACCGATGATAATTGAGTATTTAATGCTCTCAGACTTGAATGTAAGATGGCACTGAGGAAAAGCACAAATGGGAAAGAAATATATAAGTGTTTGTTTTGACAAGACTTCAACATTATAGCGAGCAAATAATGAGTGGATGTAACTGTATAATCATAAGCTTTATCATCTGAGATGTATTATGACTTCTAAATTAAATGATAATCATCAGTTGATGACCGACAGACTGGGGGAGAGCTCGAAATGGCAGTGGTTAACCTATAGTGAGCGCATATTTACATGCATTTTCTGATTCAATTTTGCTTCCAAATGGTTCAAAGTGGCCAAAAAATAGCTGACATTGGCTGTGAAGACCATTGAAAAAGGATATTTTTTTGAAGAAAAGAGGGAGGGATGGGTCCAGAATCCAAATTCTTGTCATCTTGCAAACTTTAAAGTGCTATTTTTATGCACCAAAAATCATCAGGATGACACAAACCTTTGAAAAAGAACTCTATTACTTTTAATCTCTATTACAAGACGTGTTAAACCCTGAATAAGCTTCGATAATGACCTTAACGGTTTGCTAAAACTTTTGATGACATCATGAAGATAGTGCTTTTTTAAAACAGAATTTTTGAAACCCACACATATAAAAGGCTATGGACCTTAACTTTGAACAGAACATACAAATGTATGTAGATTCAGATAATAAGCAAGATTTTGTTCTCTTGCCCCTCCTCCCCTGGCTACAAATCTAGTGTCAGTATTAATTTAAAGATGTACACATTTGATACCCATAATCATTGCTTAAAAACTCGCAGAATGTATAGAGGTAAAATTTTGATTTCTTATAATAATTTTTCACATGTTCCTTACGAACAAAATGTTCTGTAAAAATCATTACATTTTGAATATCAATTTGAACTTTTCTTGAGTCTATTTTTACTTGAATCAATGAATTTAAATCACAAAATTTCAGCTGAACAGTGCAGCGAGACAACATTCAAGATGAAATTCAGCAGTGTATACAAATTTGAACACTTTGTAGTGCTAAACATTTGATAACGAAACACTAACTGCCATCATAAGAAAACAGCTAACTCCATAAGAAATTAAATACCTGGATGTGATACACCATTACACGAGGGAAACATTTCCAGGGGCAGGGGGTACACTCAGTAAACTGGTAAGAAACTAAATATCTAAATATATTACACCATTGCACAAGGGAAACATCTTCAGGGACAGGGGCATACTCAGTAAACTTACGAAACTAAATGCCTGGGTGTGATACTCTATAAAACTAAGGAAATATCTCCAGGAGCAGGGGTATACTCACTAAACTCTATATGAAATTATATACTTGGATGTCCTACACCATCACATGTGGGAAACATCTCCAGGGGCAGGGGGTATACTCAGCAAACTGGAAGAAACTAAGTATCAGGATGCGTTACACCATTACACAAAAGAAACATCTCCAGGGGCAGGGGGTATACTCAGCAAACTTGAAGAAAATAGTATCAGGTATCAGGATGCGTTACACCATTACACAAAAGAAACATCTCCAGGGGCAGGGGGTATACTCAGCAAACTTGAAGAAAATAGTATCAGGTATCAGGATGCGTTACACCATTACACAAAAGAAACATCTCCAGGGGCAGGGGGTATACTCAGCAAACTGGTAGAAACAAATCAGGATGCGTTATACCATTACACAAAAGAAACATCTCTAGGGACAGGGGGTATACTCAGTTACCTCTTCACCTTGATGTGATACACTATTACACAACAGAGACATCTTCAGGGCAAGGGGCAGACTCAGAAAACTGGTAAGAAATACCTGGATGTGCTACACCATTATAGATTGAGGGCAACATCTGCTGGGGCAGGGTAATATCTATAAAGATGCTATGGAGCAAACTTAAATATTAGCCAAGGAAAGCATCTCCTAGGGCCAGACTGGGCACTCTCGGATAACACATGGCAACACATATTATAGATCAAAAGATTTCTAAACACCGTGCGGCTAACCTGACCAAGAGTTCAACATGCCACTTGACTATAATTGTCCAAGCTACATGTGATGCACTGCATTATGTGTATGCATAAGAATTTAGTGTCATCCACTGATGATATGAATGAAACTCTATATTACAATACACTTGTTTATTTTGTTATGAACAAAACTGCCCCTAAAATAGTATTTTTGTATGTGATCTGATCAAAAGTCATCTCCTTTCAAAATAGAGTGCGCCATGTTTAGGACGAGATTTTTTGGTGTGACCCCCTGCTCCCAAACCATGGACTGATAATTGTCTGTCAGCTCTAGAGGAAGAAATACAAGTAATGGATCAGTGTGATTTTGAAATGAAATAGACCCATGGGGTGATTCAGGCTTGCCGATACCGATCTATGCTATGGTTCCATTTGGGGGCACATTTCTCAACCCATATCTGTCAAGATGACAGACCTGAGCTCTCTTGACTGAGATCTGATGTGAAAGATTTATTATTGTGTATTCTGTTTTCTTTCTCAGCTTATAATAGACATGAAAGACATGGGCGCTATCATTCATGTTGTTTTTTAACACGCCAGGTATGTTTGGATTGCAGACGCTCGTTAAATCTACTGCAAAAGATAATGGTAAGAGCAAATATTTTCACCAATTTAGAGATTGCATCACAAAATTTGAGTGGAATATAGGTCAAGTACAACAGTACAATTCAATATGCGAGTGCAAGAAAGTCTTATCTACAATAGCTAACATTTTTCATAAGTTTGCATTGCACACTGTTAAATATCTCATATCTCATCGCTTCCTTTCAAAAGGTGTCAAAGCTCAAGAGTTCTTGCAAATAACAAGTTCAAGACACACCATTGCACCCCAGAAATAATTTTATTCCTCGCATGCAGCTAAGGCATCATATGCAATATCACAATAACATCAATTCATGATTATCATGAAGCGATGGTGAAATAATTTGGCTCCAACAAAGTACTACATACACTATTGCACCCCATGCAACACACGTACATAAATTAATCACTCAAGAGCATCTGTGTCAGCTGGCGACCATCATGGTCCCCACAATACTCCTATGGTGTTAATTTTGTTAATAATAATGTTCTTTCTTCATCTCACAACATTTAGTCAAATATTGTCAGTGCTCAGCAGTTATAGTCAATAACCCAAGTTCAAGATACATCAAGATCCACCAATGCACCCTAACTAACCCAAGACATAAACTTATCATATACTATAGCCTATATAGCAGCATTGACCATCATTGTTTTCAAAATAATGTAATTTTTCAATGAATCTTTCTCCATCTTACATCTCATCAAAATGTTATCAATGCTCAACAGTTTTAGCAACAACCCAAGTTCAACATACACCAAGGTAAACCAATGCCCCAACACCAAACATAAATTTATGAGCATCTATAGCAGCACTGACCATCGTGGTTTTCAAAATATCGCAATTACGTCTATTTTTTCAAAGGTTCTTTCTCCATCTTACACCTCATCAAATACTATCAATGCTCAACAGTTTCACCACTAACCCAAGTTCAAGATACACCAATGCACCCTACGCACCCAGACATAAATTTATCATTATTAGTATCTATAGCAGCACTGACATCATGATTTTCAAAATATCGCAATGACATCTATTTTTTCAAAGGTTCTTTCGCCATCTTATATCTCATCAAATGTTATCAATGCTCAACAGTTTCACCATTAACCCAAGTTCAAGATACACCAATGCACCCTAGCACCCCAGACATAAATTTATCACTCCCTGGCATCTGTGGCAGCATGGATGGCTCATTTAATGCTATTCATCTTTTGTCAATATGTCACCATTTTGCATTAGTTCTTTATTTCTAAATTAACAGACATAAATCACTTCAATGTATCCGTATATCAGCTCACACCTGGGATCAAATGAGACCTACAATTTTTTTCTTCCAAATTGTAGGAGAATGATATAGAGTGCACTCTATGGATTGATTTGGTCTGATTTTTTTGTTCAAACAATTATCACATTTTACTGAAAATCTTATTTTTGTGACCAAGTAATTCACTATTCAAACTGTTCATTATTGTCAAAGTGAATGAAGATCTTTGATCAGAATGGGTATATGAAAGACAAAATTCGGTAAAACAGTACTGTAGATACAGAGTTCATAAAGTTGATCTTATCAATAGGGTGGAGTAAAAAGACAGATTTGTAAGGGCTAAATAGCGGAATGGATGCAATTTTTTTAAACACCGTCATCCAAGCTCCACCTCATCGGAAGTCTCCCTATACCCTCATTCAGTAACCAGCGAAGGCGCAGTCTGGACACATTGATAATTGAAAGTAAAGAGCATCCAAAAGGTCACTGACCTCTAATCTGGGTTACCAGTTATACTACTGGTCAAAGTTTAAAGGTGCAATTCATGATTTTGATGTGACAAAAACCTCGCCTCTTTTCTAGCTAAATCAAAAGAGTTTACCATAAATATATACTGAAAAAGTCACTTCATTCCGACTGTTTGTTTCCAAGTTACAAGCTTTTCAACATTTTGAATATCCCCATAGGCTACTGTGTTGTAATTACTGTCAGGGCCCCCACAGTAATTAGAAAATGACACATTTTCTCACTTTTTTCAAAAATGCAAGAACATATGAAAAAATGTTTTTTGGGATCGTACCATATACCAGTTAAGGATTTTTATAAACCTCACTTTTGATAGAGGTGGCCTTGAGGATGAAAAGTTGATCATGAATTGCCCCTTTAAGGCACATACAACTTTCTGTAGAGATCATTCCTTAACAGCAATATGACAAAGAAGTTTTATTAGTATTAGAAAAAATTTGTAATGAAAACCTACAGCCAATTCATATCATACACATAGAAAATGAACTGTCATGAAATGATCATCAATCAAAAACAGAAATATATTGGAATTCTTTTGACCAGAACATACAAAATGTATTAACTCGTAAGTTATTGCTCATCCAATCTAACTATTGATCTTCTGGACATAAACAATGTCTTACCATTTAAATACCAGTGTCAAAATGGTTAAAATACATTCATTATGTTTTCGTCTTACAGAGATGATTTGTCAAACTTTTAGACTAGTGATGGTACTAATAAATTTTAAGGCAGGGCCCAAATTAACCTAAGGCAATAAGGCAATTTGCCGTCGGTGCCCCTACCATTTGCCTTGGTGCCCTAAAAAACAAAATACAGCTTTAACATGTAATGCCTCGGTGCCCTTTTAAAATTGGCTACAATTGCCTGCCCGCCCCAAAACCTTATTTTGGGCCCTGTTAAGGGCTTGTGAGATGGAAATTATTGCATTGGATGAGTGGATATGCTAAACAATAACATTTCTTTATTGAATTTTCAAAAATAGTACAAATAATTAATCAATGAAAGAAATAAGCAAATTATAGGAAACCTAATCAAAATTAACAATCAAGTTACTTTCAAGGCAAAATTACTTAGTTCAAGTATGCCTCAAAAAATTGTTTGAAAAGATAAAACATTTTGTTCAAATCAGAAAAGTGTTTTCATTTTTTTCACAGCAGGAAAACATACACATCCATTTTAATCCTTAAGAAGAAACAAACAAACTATTTATATCATTTACAGCAAGTGTAACAAGATTTTTATACGACGACCCAACAGCAAACAAAGAATTTTCCAATTCAGGCCATCTCATCTACACCACCTCCGTCACATGTCTCAAGTCAGTCAATCATTGTTGAAATGAGAAATGACAGTCTCATCACCATGGCTGGGTCTCTATACCTCAACAACGATGCGGAGTCTGTCTGCCTGCCTGACACGGCTGATGGCCAAAATGGCGGGCATACAGAACACTACCACGCGAGTGATTATGCCATTAAAGCCAACTAATCAGGAATCTACATGTCCATCATTTGGAGGCAACCAACAGTGTCTTTGAAATCTTCAATTGCATCGTAAATATGGCAATATCCCCAAAGAATAATCTCAATAACATGTAATATTTCAACACATTTGTTTTGCTATACATTTATTGACCCAATGTTACGATTATCGCAGACTGATTTGATGCTTTTGGTTTGATGAAATAAATGTGATATAAACGGGATGAAAATAAGACATATTGATGTGCGACAGTATATTCAAGTATATTGAATGTCGCAATGAAAATATATCATTTTGATTTGTAATGTAAGCTGTATGCGATAAACATTAGTATATGACAAAATAGGTTAATTTGTGGTGAAAGAGGCCTGATTAAAAACTGTGAACTGTTTCAATATCCAACTCTGCGATCGCATCATGAATGTCGTTAACATCTGCCATGAATGTTCAATTACTTTTTAGTGATCATGCATATGAAGTGGTATTTAGCGTTAGGTTGCCGTGTTTATAAAGAAAATAATGGGGTGATTATTTATGGAAAATGCATTTCTTGTGCGCTACGATAGTATGGATGATGCATATTGATGATTTGTCAGTTTCGGGACTGTTGAGTGCCTGATTTAAAGTGACAGAGTTTGTACATATGTTCACATGTACTGTGAATATTTCGTATCAGGGATCATGATGTTAACATTAAATTCAAGCAATGTTGCACTAATTTACAGGTTTACTAAATGAACTTGGTTTATGAAGGCTTGAAAACACAAGTTTGGGAAGGATTGACAGAAAGGGGGAGAGGTTACTGTAATACTTTCACATTTAATGGCAGAGAAGGGGAAGCAGAAAGTGGGGAAGGGGGTGAACAAAGTCAGAAGGTTTTTGTTTGGATTGGTAACATTAGGCAAAATTGACTTTTTATAGTTAACCCTTGGGTTCAGATGGGTTCAGATTTACATCTAGTGACAAAATATCAGATCAGGTAAAAGATTTTGATCAGCAGAAAGGGAGGAAACAACAGAAATGAGAAGCTCATGGACAGTGACGAGGGGACCTTTCAACTTAGTTATTTGTACAATCAATTGATCCGGATGATGTCATCTACCAATGGCATCACCAACCACCCTCCAACTAAATCAAACAACACCACAATCCAAAGACTATGTACAGCAAAAAGGCCTGTCAAATTCAAAATACGTTGGGAATTTGTTAAAGAGAATTTTAGTTAAGAAGTTGTCTTTGATATGTGCCCTGACACTCAAAATGATAGGACGGTGGTGGAATCAATGGTGCCAGTGATGGACAACACCAGATAATAGACTGGACTGAGCAGAATCTGGTGCAAAATCGCCCGACATAGACCAAAGGGAAAAGGTAGACCTGGGATCATGTGTTCAGATGGTAGCAACAGCATAGGGCCTAGGTAACAATCACCAAAAAGAAGATTAAAGTTTGAAAACACAACATGGGGCATCAGTATAAATGCAGAGATATTGCCAACCATCCTGGGATAAAAACACATGTGCCTGTAGCTCCCTGCCACAACATCTCCCAAACAATCTCCTTTGTATCGCACCCACACTCACACACCCACCTGGCCTATTCAATGCATGTGCACCCTTAATTGTCATCCTAAGATCTATTCCTATATTTCAAACCTATAAAATCCCCAGTCAAGATATGTTTTAACTTCCCTAACCCTTAGGGTACTCAAAATACTTTTTGAAGGTATTTGCCACCTGGGTTTTCCAACATACGATCTTGCGGAATTGATTTTTGGTAATAATAGGGTCTAGGGAACCATTTTCCTGAAATGATGTCTAATGAACCTCATTTTCCCCTTAAAAATATGACTTAAAATGCTGAAAATTGGCAAAAATTAGGTTGAAAACACATTTTTGACACTCTCTTCACTGGCGTGTCCAGGATTTTTCCTTGAGGGGGGGGGGGGGGGGGGGGGTCTTAGGGGGGCTTGGTGATTTGTGCAGGGGGCTTAGTGTCAAAACTTGTCAAAATTAGGCTGATTATATATGATTTTTGCATCTCTGCGGGGAGCTTCAGCCCCCAAAGCCACCCCCTGGACACGCCACTGCTCTTTCAAAATGGGAGTCTATATCCATTATGGAAGAAATCTTGAAATGGACATCCTGGGGGATGCTATAAAATGGGGTCTTGGAAGCGGTACATGCCTGTACTTTCCATCAATATCAAGTGACCCCTCCTGGCTCCACTCCAAGTAATTAACCCCTCACATACCCCATCCCATTCCACCCCACCCCATCCCATTCCACCCCACCCCATCCCTACCGTTCAATCAATGCATATACTTGATAGTCATCCCACCATTTTTGTAGGTTTACAATACATATGCTGCTATTCACAGATTCCATATTACAAGTCCCTGTAATCTCCCAGCCAAAATGTCTGACTTATCCAGTAGCTTAGAGCAAAATTAATTATTTCCTGAATTAAAACACACAAAGTGGTATGAAGATATTACCCCGGCTACCCGCTATACAGACAGTGGCAATATTATGAGTTCAGGATGCCACATTACACATGCTTGTTAACTTATTAAAATGACAAAGATGTGAAATTTTTACACTTGCAAGGATTTATTAATCTGCATGTGATCGGGACAGAGACCGAAATTGGTTCTGTATGTACACTACTCAGATAGGATCTCTCAGATAGGATCTGTAGACCTGATTTGAAAGAATGCACCAGTCTGTCCAGTCATTTTTTTAAAGATAAATTATCTAACCTCTCCCCTTCCTTTATAATTTCAACCCCATGAGAAATAACATGTCCGAGTAAATGATGTTTGTAACTTATACCTAACACCAAGCTCTAACCCTAACCCCACTGAATCTCACAATATCCCATCCCGCAAAGTTAAGGAATTCGCCCAAGTCCAAATACGTCATAGACCCGAGTTAGCTATGACCACGAAATCGTTATCATGGCAGCGCCTGCTCAGTGGCCTGACATAGTGATAATTGGATCGGGAAGCGCAAGGTCTTGGGTTCGAATCCAGGTGAAAACCCGCGATTTTTGACTTGCAAATTTCTGAGGAGATTGTTTTTAAACGAAGAAGTGGTCAAAAGTGTTAGGGTTAAGAGGGAGGATAGTCCATATAGAAGGACCTTGTTAGTGAATGCGAAGTTTGAGGGCCTGTGCCACTTGTTTCGCTGTGCTTCACACTCACACTGTGTGATCACTTGCAAGGTACATCTGGATAGACAAAAGGGACTGAGAAAAATTGACAAGTGGGCTATCATTTCCTGTCCAAAAATGGTCCAAGATGTTGAATCCTGTAGCCCTTTATAAAACTTCTGGTTACAGGTGGGGGATACCATATTGTAATCCCATCCCCATATCAACGATCCCAAACATACATATTACTAACTGTTTCCCAACACTATACAAAGTCCCGACTATTTATTACATAATACTGACTGATCATGGATTGATGGTTAAGCAATTTTCATCAATTTGAAATGTGATACATAGCTAAACTCTGCCAGATTCATGTCTCCAAGTTGATTCCATGCTTTCCATTCAATTAATATCAACTTTGGTATCAAATAAATACTTACAAATGTCTGTCGAGTAATGAGAAATCACAACTCATCATCAATGTGTCCTATTGTACATGCTACAAAACAACATTAGTATGTCTCATGAGTTTCCGAGGATCAGTACTTGGATCAAAGATATGACATTTACTTGTTTTCCAGCTAAGGAGCGAACAGATCTGATAGGCCTAAACTAGATTTAATAAGGTTTGTTGTTTGTCCAAAAGCTAGAACAAGGGTTTTTAATTAATTGACATTGCTTGATACAGTTGTTTACAATATATGTGATGGCAAGATGTTATCAATTTTGATTTTTTCATTTCATCTGTTGCAGTATTTTCTATCTATCTATCTATCTATCTATCTATCTATCTACCTATCGATCGATTTATTGATTGATTGATTGATTGATTGACGGTATACAAATAGCCGACTAGCTCTGGCTGAAGGGCGTCGGCTTTACAAATACAAGAACATTTTATACAACAAGAGCAAAACAATTTTATAAACCATGACAAAAACCAGGAAAAGTCATATCGTCAGATATCTGGAGAACTGTTGAGTTGGTTAATGATAAATGGGATGGTAGATTTTTGAAACCTCTAAGTTTTACATCTTGGTTGTGAGAATCTGTTACTGCGATCAAATTTGACAACAGAAAAACTGCTGGAAATTCTTATTATTTTCTTTATTCTTTGCTGCCTATTTTCACCTGTATCTTGAAAAGTGTTCTGTCGCAAAGTCCCCCTTTTCGGGGTGAGTCATCACATATGTACTTCCATTATCATATACTGCAAGCATTAATTAATTCAAGTTCATTCATCTAAGTTGTACAAAGAAAGAAGGTCAACGGGGACCAAGTTGCTTGCATCATGTACCCTTGGGTTATATTTCCACGATTGATGCTGATTATCGCGCTATATTAGAACCTCGTTATCATAAATACAACCTGGATACAGCGTGTCGGCACATAAAATTCACATGCTTACAAAGGAATTACCACGAAGAATCTAGATGTCGCTTAAAGCTTATTTTATTACATTAAAAATAAGAAGCATAAATTAGTATTTGACTTTTTGGTAGTAAGGGATAGGTTTCATATTAAACTGCTAAACGATTGCTTACTCATGATGAATTTTCTCTGAGTTGGCTAGCTATGAGTATAATTTGAAATATTTTGATTTTGTAAGTTATAATAAGTATGCATCATGTTACGTAAGTCTTAGTAAGGAGTAATTAATGTTGCTTTAACATGATCTTGATGTAGTTAAATCCTCACCTCTTTTCTATCAACTTAGAAAGATGAATTAAAAACAAAATCATTTTATGATGAAAATGTTGCTTTTCAAACTAGAGCCTTTTACAATTTTTTTTTAAAAATGCAGATGCTTATGTATTGTCATTCACTTTGCCATATTTCACAATGTGACCAGTTTCCATGAAATTTATCATCTCAATAAATCGTCATGGCACAGTACAGTAAAAAATCCAAAACATCAATTATAAGGCTTTCTACTATTGATAACACAGAAATAGAACAATACCAATTTTGCATAAAAATTGCATTATTTTGTAATATTTGTGAATAAACATGATAAGCATAGTGAGTAAAATTGATGAAATCAATTATGTTTCCTTGAACAAGATCTATCATTTGTGCACACATACAGTATTTGATCCAAACACTAAGCTTTCATTTCTTATACGAGGGGGGTCAGAAATTTTACACATTCCTTTGTATGTTCATGGCCTACTTTCCACAATCCAATCAATCCATCTCGTCCATATAAAACATCATCTGAGTAAGGGTCATCTATTGTTACATATTCCCAGTTTTAATCACCCAAAGACACTGCTGACCAAGTGTTTGAGTTTCTAATAAAACTCATTTCTTTTTTCTCTTCATCCTTCAGTAAATAGAGACCCTGGGATAGAGACAGGTTACCATAAAAATGTGCACCCCTTCCTTTTCAACATGGATGTAATAGAATTCTATTAGGCCATATTTTTACTTTTTTGTGAGTGACCATTTATATATTGTACCATATGTTTTCAGCAAGCATCCGCTAATTATTCAATGTCTATTCTAATTAACAATACAACACATATTTGAGGAGGAGAAATATATATTTTATATGATTAATAGGGATCATCCAAAATAAATGGAGTAGTTATCGATTTTTTATCATCAAACCTGCGTTATTATTAGAAAATAAATTGGAAGCTATTGGACAGTTTAAAGAGATAAATACTTGTCGCACCATATATTATTGCCATGAAAAAGTAAAAATCGACCCTAACATTAATGATTTCAACAATGCACCAGAGATAGTGTAATCAATAGATCAATAATCAGTGACCTTCTCAGTGACCTTCCCCCTGACCTTCCTTCCTCCCTCCCTCCCTCACTCAATGCTACTTACATTTTAGGCCTGTAGCTTATAATGCATATGGGAGTTTCTTTCATACATCATCCCTAACAAAGAAACTATGCACAATTTCAAGACTTCAAAAGCATTCCGCTTCCTCCCTCAATAACGTGACAGATACATAAATGATCATGATCCATGTTTTGCAACTGTTTTTCAGACATCAAAATACCCAGACTACACAGTAAACTGAAAACAAAATAGCCATCATTATTCATTCTTGCCGACTATTTACCCTTCCATCCGTCCATCCATCCTATCGCATATTTCTTCTTTTTTTCCATTTCACGACTCATCCATTCATAACCCATCGTTGCGACAATCAGTCATCGGCTCTGTCGCCATCTGTTGCAATGCATCCTTCATTTTGACAACCTTCATGTGATTTATGATCAGCTATTGTCTATACATTTGTATCATGTACCCTTGGGTTATATTTCCACGATTGATGCTGATTATCGCGCTATATTAGAACCTCGTTATCATAAATACAACCTGGATACAGCGTGTGTGCGCTATGATTACCAGACAAACAGGTGGTTTTGGGAGAGAACAAAAAACATTATTTTGCACTTTTTATCACCTAATGACACCACAGCATCATGTTCTGCAATTGAATAATAGCTGTAAAATAGCTGCTGTAAGTTGGTTCATGGCTAACACCAGTCCAGATAGCTGCTAGTAAACAAAAGCACTGATAAACTGAACACAATCAGTCAACATCTACGTGTCTGCGCATTTACTCCAGCTTTTCAAGACCTATATAGAGCTGGGACTGGACTACATGTAGCGCAGACAGAAACCTGAAAACACCTTAAAGAAGTAAAGGTATAGGCCCGGTCCATTTTCAAAAAAAGATCCAACCTATCGACCATCAATTTCACCTTCAAAGGGCAAGTCAACAATTATTTTTTCAGGCCTCATGGTACGCTCAAGAGTCAAGCAGTTTCATCACTGTGACTTTGCACAATATTTACGGTACATTCAAGCACAATAATCATCATATCTTTTTAACAGTGTTATGTTTCTGGATGTATTCACAATCCTTTTGAATGTAATTTCAAAGAACTATTTTGACCTCACTTCTGATCTTGATCATTCTTCCATCACCCCTCCCACTACCCTAAAAAAGAGAGATCGAGAGCGAGATCATATATAGCAACAAATTGTCATGGCAACAAATTTCAAGTAAAAAGAGGAAACATTTTTACTAAGTTCACATCAATGTCTGTCTCATTTACGTCAAAGCATATCATATAAAGAATGATTGATATAAGTATGGTCCAATTAACCCACATTCAATATCGGCAACATACATGCAGCTTTCAATCCACTAAGCATCTGTAGCTCGTTCACACAGGTTGTTTCTGAATCCAAGAAATTGAAATTGTAATCTTTCAAACTGCAAAATTAAAGTTTCAATTGGAAAACTCTCATCAAACTCTTCCAGGATCCAAATGGACTCTCATGCTCAGACACAAATTTGTACCAATGAAAAAATGAGTCTGTTTGGGGAAATTAAGATAGAGTACTCAAGTAGTCCATAACTCAATGAGTCACATTCATCCGTGTCATATTTAGCCACCAGTCACATTGGTTGTGAAGATAGTAAATCCTTGTAAGAATTACGCATAGTACTTCCAATAAGTTATCCCTAATAAGAGGTGAGAAATTTTAGGTCATCACTGATGTGGATGCAAAGTTGGAGATACCCATGCACTTCAGAATTGTACACTCAAAATAGCATTCTCTGTGAACACTACTCTACTTATATCGTATACAGTTTTTGTAACCTAGATAGAATGACTTGTAGTCAATCACATTATAGATTATGACGGCCTAAGCCAGACAACACATCAATTGAAATTGAGATAATAAACACTTTCATTTATTTAAAAAATGTAATAATATAGGTTTACTTTATGTATTTTACACAGATATTAATATAACTTAAAGTTAATGAGTATCTGGTAAAAACATTTACAAACGTATAAAATTTTAAAAATGCAATTCTGTGCTATGACATCCACCCCTGTAAGTCAAGAATCACTCAAAGATTCAGAGTAAGAAATTAATAAGGCCTAAAAGTTAAGTAAACTTCAAAATCTACACAAAATTGCTTTTAAAATCAGAATGGTCTGGCCAAATGACGTAACATGTGAAACAGAAAGATCTGTGACATTTTCATGAGAAACTTAAAAACTGAATATTGAACGATCTGACCATTCACCTTTAAACTCCGTATGAGGTAATAAAGTCATTCACTCACTCACCCATCTCCCCAAGCCCTTAAATAGATCAATAGTAGCAAAGTCATGTCTTAACATTTGTCCACACACAATCAAATCCATCAATGGGGTCCATTTTCTTGATAATGTTCAAATTCATTTTCATCTATGTCCATATTGATATTAAAAATGATTGCAAAAGGAAACATCAGTTACTGAAGTACTTTCTAAGATTCCAAGAGCCTTTGCATGCCTTTTTGTTTCTTTGAAGATGAAAACACTTTGTCATTTCCTGGGCCAGCCATCTTCAATTGTTGACTTGAGAGTTGAGTTTTGTTCTGACATGTTTTTATCTGCGAGTCAATCACGAGGCGTTCATTGCTAGAGACAACACTGTGCTGAAGAGTACACAGTGTGCAGCATTTATGACAGATCTCAACACTGTTTCATGCTACTGAAAAATGCCTAGTCAGTACTGGCTGTGTTTAGCCAAAAGCCTTACTTGGACCAAGGAATTTCAGGGTTGGACTGTAGACCTACTGTGGCAAATCAGGGCAGCATGCAGCGCGCGCTGCCCGGGCCCGGCCTCATTGCTGGACCTGTGGGCAGGGAGATCAAGGGAACGGCACTAGTTCTAAGTCTTAAACAGAGAAGAATAAGTAATATGGTTTGCTGGTTAAATTTACTATGAGAGATGATCTGACCACATGTATTTTTGAACGGTTGCCAGGGACTCCGGGAATCGGATGATAATGGCATCACTTCTACAGTGAATAAAACAGGAGAGGTGCTCGTAATCCTCAGAGCTTATTGTCATATATACATAAAGTTTTCTATGCATGGTACCAATATTCACTCATAAATCAAGCTGTACAAAAATTCCTAATAACCTAAAAGCTGAAAATTCTTTTCACATTTGCAGTTCAATCCATAGTGAGGCATACCGGCTTAATGAATTTACACACCGATCACGTTTTTATTCCAATCTGTAAACAAAATAAATTTGTGTTATTGCCACAGTTTTGCTAATCATTCCTAAAACAGTGCCATTATGCAAGCGATATGATAGATGATTCCTGCTTAGAAAACAAGTTAACTATGATACGTCATTACAATCACACAAAACCTGGTAATTTTGTAAGGAACCTTTTCACTCATGAACATGATAAATGAATCGCGACAACTATGTCAAATATAATCCTAGCACTCAAGCAGTACATATTAGGATCTATTACTTGTGACATATTATTCATTTAAATTACCCATCTATATATTAGAAACAGGTTTTGTTTTGATACACAATAAAAAAAGTCTACTTTTTTTCTTAAAATGAAACGTAAAAATGCAGGTGATTTTAAATAGTGTATTACAGCACAGATTGTGTCTGACAGATCAAGTTTATGCCTATCTATTTTCTCTTACACCATGTAGAATCATGCCTCAACAAACAGATTAGACAGTGAGCTGACCATGGAAGTTGATCGCTAAACTACAAATGGATGATTTGAACAAATCACCTACAGCAATAATGAAGCAAAAATCAAAAACAGAATTTGGATTCTCAAAACACCTTTCTGTGATTCTCGTAGAAATAGAAGCACCTAGTTGAATATGGTATATCTAATAACTACATAACTCATGCTATGGTCACATAACAACCGGTTGCAGACCAATGTCTGGTTATCAGAAGGAAGTCCCAACGCCAAAACATTGGTGCGATATCGATTAATGCTTACATTGCCCAGTCAGTCGCTGGTCAGCTGCCGGTTGTTATTGGACCATTACTGAATACATACCACAAGGTTTCTCAAAGTTAAATTTGTGCGTCATGTTTTCAGCATCTCTACAGCTCACATGCACTGCCCGGTCTCTGCATGGAAACCGTCCTATCACCATCCGATATCCGGTTGATGTCCGCCAAATTTCTACCCGGTATGACACCATAAACACATCGTTAACTCGCCGCAAGGTTATATGACCAGGGTATCAAGCGGTCTTTCTCATACACTTTGCCACTGATTTCAGCTCCAATACCCTATCTCATATGATGACTTCATACAGACCTAGGTATCATTTTGTATGCTTATTTTGTCAATAAACATTTCTCACTCTGCAATACACAGGGGGTTTCAGTTAAGGCCTGCTCACCAATTAAACATGCAATGCCCCGGGATGCAATGTCATCTCTATATCTGTACCAATTGAGAAGCTTTTAAACAATGTGCTGCAAGGGGTTTCAGGTCAGTTCAGCTCACTTCCAAAACCACTTTGACAAAATATTATAGCACAATTTACCATCTGACCAGGGCCAAAGCGGATCATTTTGTGTACTTTAATTTAAAAATGTTCCTTTTGGCCAACCCCAAACTAATTTCAGTGGTTGTGAAAAAAGGTGAAATGGAAAACAAGTTGCCATAAATTTTTAAGCATCTTATGGCAAATAAAAATTTAAACATTTTGGAGGTTTAGTAGGGGTTTGTGGGTTTATCTTGAAATAAATGTCAACTTTTTTGCACACTTATGAGGGGGGGGGGGTGAATCCCCCACCTGGCTTAGAGCAAACACAAGGCTTTTTAATAGCAGGCATAGTGGTCACTCATTTTATTTTATTTTTTTGGTTTATTTGACTCGACCCCTCTTACTTCCTTAGTACAAATCATCTCAATTAACCTGCAAATCCCACATGCCATCTCTCTATACCATTTCTGCATGCAATCTCCCTATATCAATACCAAGGTGTTATTATACCAGCCCTGCTAGATAGTTCAATGTTACAAGCAAGATCTTATCCAAAGAGCTGGAGGTCATCAAGGTCAAGAGCAATACTCAAAGTGAATGTCAACACTACACAGGGGGTATCTAAATGTAGACTATCAGGGTGATCCAAACAAAGTGCACTGAAAGTACATTGCACCTGGGCAAAATAATCCTGAATCAAAAGGTCTTAGCACAACATCAAAACATCAATATGATCAACACAAATTCTTATTTCATCAATCATTTGTACAAAATGTTGAAGGGATAATAAAGAGACCATAGCTTGGGATGTTAAAAATGATAAAGGATAAAGTAGGGGCCTATAGGCCTACTTTAGGTAACAACTTCACCCATGACCCGACCCCAACTCACTAACCATGACCTGCTAACCCTATAATACCCTAGCCCTAACTCTAACCTAACCCTAACCCTAAAATTTTGAATGGGACCGAAAGTATACTTGGAATGATAGAAAGTAAAATAGGACCTTGCTAGTATTTCATCAGCAAATTATGAACTACAAATGTATGAAAGCTTTTGTACATAGGCCTACATGAACTATAAAACTGAAACAATGATATTTGTCCAATGTGATACAGAACTACTGGTTTCATCATTAAAATCTTGTCTGAACTAATAACCAACCAGCAACCTTGATATCTCAATAACTTTTCTTTCAAAAGAACAAATGGTTGATAGAGATGAAACAAAAAGTCAATCAAACCAAGACCTAGCCTATGTTGAAATGTTTGACGTGTATGGTACAACTTTTTGTCAACAATCGTTTCCCTTTTCAACAAGATATTCACTTCCTGATTTAGATTATGTCATAAGATAACCATATGAAGCTGTGATATAGTTGTAGTACTATGGTAAAATAATTTGAATCTTTGGATTGATCTTGTCAATATGAATGGTTTAAGGTCTCACTTGCACTAATTTTTTGATATGCCTATGACGTTTTGTAAAGAAGCTATGCCCAATGCAACTAACTATTAAGGAGGGGCGAGGGGAGTCAAATTTGATAGCTTGTCTTGTGTCTTGGGTCAAAAATATGTAACAACTTGGGCACAACTGATGCCACTGGAACAACACTAACAGCACTTCAGCATTCACTTAAAGGGGCAATTCATGATCCACTTTTCACCCTCAAGGTCACCTCTATCAAATTGGAGCTTTTTATCTTATAAGAATCGTCAAGTGGTATATGTTACGATCCCCGAACCATTTTTTCATATGTGCTTGCGTTTTTGAGAAAAAAGACAAAATGTGTCATTTTCTAATTATTGTCGGGGCCCCGACCATAGATTTAAAGCGGAGATACCAGGCTTTGTATACCAGCCC
>JXSR01S006880.1:56991-68326 GCA_000969725.1 Ophiothrix spiculata | reverse complement strand
TGCCTTTTGTTGTTATTACAATGAGTAATATTTCCAGCAATCACAATTATTTTAATAAAATAAAGTGTGAATCATATGCTAGATATGCTAAATGCATATTCTATGTGTTATCTATAAAATAAACATATCAATTTGGGAACTTGTGTGTAGCTCTTAGCTTTGTCTAAGGGCTCGTTAATTTGCTTTACAGCTAAGTTTTAAAAAAAACTTTTGAGTATCCTAGGTTATTGGACAGGTGGTTTTGTGGTTAATATATTCATATTTATTTGCTTATTTATTTTTATTTATTCATTTTATTGTCTTAAAATATGCAACAAAATAACCGCTGATTTTTATAAAATTCAGTCCACTATAACAACAATCATCTAAAATTTATGACTTCACTTCCTAGTTAGAAAACACTATTTTCTTTGTCTCATAAATTCTAATTTATAAAAACGATGAAAACTGACAAGTAGATAGAACAAATTTTGATCAAATAAATGCATTACCATACTGATGACGCAGCACAATTGTCATTATGCACAGATGACAAAAACTCTTTTGTTTTAAACCAGTGATCAATCATGGATGTTCTTAGCGATGATTGATGTACTATGTTATGACGCCAACAGATTTAATTAATTTAATCCTACACATCTGGTCATTTCCACAACAAATCAACATAGCCTCTAATACTGGACAAAATTAGAATGCAAAATGATGTATGTTTCTTGTCAAAACAAAGCTTTATAGAAAATAAGAAAAAAAATTGATTGGGAGAAAATAACAAAACAGAGACCAGCAGAGAGGGTCTGGCATTGGCAAGAAAATGAAGAAAGGAGCGGAAGACAAATGATGGAATGGACATCCGGCCATCACTCAAAGAGACTTGTTTTCCCATTCAACTTGTTCATCACTCACATCATATATTATGTACATCTGGTCTGGTTGTCATGGTAACGTAGGAGATGTAAGTGCCTGGTGACTGACATTGATGGACAGTGAATATTAAAGTTGAGCCAGGTGGGGGTTGAATATCTTACAATGTTTTATAAGCTCCCGAGTACATGCGTAATGTTTGTTGTGTAAGTTCTGGCTGTAGTATAGGTTTTAACTTAAATGTTTTTAGAAACATACAAAATTGTGTTTGATTGTAAAAACTCATAAATGTTTTGAGTCACTTGAAATTAATACATAATAAAATAAGATTTTGTTTATTTTCCATAAAGGCTTGTCATAACCCATATTTAAAAAACATGTCTCTTCAGATATTTGGATGTTGAGAATGGTCAATCTTAATGAGGATGATTTGAACCCTTTGAATAGCAGATTTTTGCACTCTGATCCAATGTCCTGCAATGACAAGTAACTAACCACACATAAGCGACGGGTACTCATATTCACCTATATGATGTAGTTCGACTTCTAAAATTGCTAAAAATTCCAAGATTGTTTTTTTTTAACTTTTACATGCAGAATTTTACAAAATAATAATAAGAACTCATCTAATGGAACTACCGGGTTATTCTATAATTCATACATACATAAAGCTTCTGTCATCATCAGTTCAAACCAGGTCGCATACAAAATCCATATTTTATGACATAGATGTAAAGTCAAATTTGAAATCTCGCATCACACATCACAAAACATATCTGTGATGTTCTTCATTTTGACAGATGAACTGGAACTCAGAGGGGAGGGGGACCTCTGACATATTGAAATGAACAGATCTACTCTTATAGTTTTCAGATAAGCAAATGCCTCGCTACCATAGAAGAGCTTCAAAATATCATATGCACATGTAAAACCTTTCGATAATCAGTTCATTGAAGCACATCTTATGACTAAAAGACAATGAAATGAATGTGCAACATGTCTGAAAATCTTGGTAAAATTATCAATTTGTTTTCAGCAGTTTTCGTTCAATTGGTCATTGTTGCTTATATGGTGCATTTGAGTAGCTCGACTTGATATTGGCCAATATGCAGTCCTTGCATGCACTACTAGTGGTCCACTTTCAAGGGTAAAGTGATAAGCATCGACAAACTCTAAATGCACCATTACAATGCAAGAAAATCTCTCATTCCACTACCATTTGTGCTACACAGTTTGAGTGTGCTTGAAATTCCTTTGACCAAGGAACTAACTACTAATTGTCTTGTGGGAAACCTGGATGAACATTAAGGGAGCTGATCCTGGCTCTGATGGTTTGAATATGGGATGAAAATGATTCAGTGCGACAAGTTAATGATGCAACTTTGGGACAAACCAAAATACCCCCAATTTTGTCTCCATAGGAATAAAAATGGTGCCATGTATGTGATCTCCTCTGTTAATCTATGAAGAAATGGACCAGAATTGTTAGCAGACATTTTTAAACTTTATATTGTGCGAGACTACAGACTGAAAAACAATAATAAATTAGGGAGTTCTAGCTCCCTTGAATCACCTGCACTTCTTTTCTGCACACACATCTCAATATACTCCAGCATATAGTATATGGTTGTAACCCCCTTCTCAGGTCTGGATTAATAATAACCCCGTATTCAACAACAACTTACAAATAAATATTTATGAAACTTATCTGTCACGTTCTGCAGAAATACTTGAAAATAAAAACGGTCATTTGTCTTCGAAATATTGAAATTTTTAGCATTTCTTCAAACTAGATTTCTAAAATCACTCTGTCACTGTTGACAAGCAAGAAACAAAATCCCTAAAAGCTCTATCTCTCTTAAGCTGAAAATTAGGTCAAAACTGCACACTTGATCCTGACAAATTACACAAAAACATCAAGATGACGTTGGAAATCAAGAATAATTGACAACTTGCGTGTTCAAGTATTATTGTATTTCTTCACTCGCCTTTCTTAGGAAAGGTTAAACATGAATGGGGTTAATAGTTATAAAACAAAAGGTACATCTGATGGATAGATGTGTGGAATCAAAACTGACTTTTGATTGTTCATAGTTCCTGAGAAAACTCAACAAAAACTGACATAATCAATTATTTTCGTGTTTTATTTTAAAAATACAGAGCTATTCAAACATTATGCCGGAAACAGAACAGCATGCATGTATGAAAGAGGTTTCTGTGTTACGATAGGTAATTAATGTCATTTTGTGTCAATTAAAGTATCAAAGTTAATTTCACTAAATTATGTGAGCTATTGATGTCTTTTCACATAGGCTGCTAATCACGGCCAAGTTTTTTTGCTCGTTTTGTAAAGAAAGTCACAGGCATTAAATACAGTTTTGGCGCCACATATATCATTAGCCATCAAAGTTGTCACATTTGAGGTAATTGCATTTCATTTTGAAAATCACAAGGTTACAATCAGTTTATGTAGGTCTGGGAAGTGAGACGAGTTAATGTAGGCCTTACATGTGTGTACGTGACAATAAGATTTATTATCATCAATTCAACCTTTTATCTACATTTGTCCCATTTTTCAATGTTTTATGACTAAGTGTAGGAATGGTTGTATAATGTGCAACAAATGTACTTTTTTTGGACAAAGCTTTCACAATTTTGGAGGGAAATAACTCTTTGATTTTGATATAAATGTTTAAATTCTTTCAAACGATGAAGGCCTTTCTCTGACAAATTGTGCCAAAATTTAATAAGTGATATATTACAAACATCAAAATGGTTAACCCTCATCTGGGAGAAACTTTTGTCATTTGTATCTAAAATTAAAACAGAATTTCTGTCCATTTTGTTCAAACATTAATCGCATGTTGGTTTAATTTTCAAGAAATCTCAACTGCTTGATCAAATATTAAATCAGAACTACTTTTTTGATGCATCGCATTATAAAATGGCCATTGGACGCTGATGGGCCGTTGGAGTTGGTCAAAGCACCAGTTTTACAAGTGAAAAGTGTTTAAAATTCTTCCTTATTTTTCTTAATATTTGCTTGGGTTCTTTCAAAAAATCATACAGGGATGCTCTACACCTCAAAAAGTGATTTTGTGACCCATCTTTATACCATTTTTCTGCAAGAAGCATACCATTGTTGAGCAAATTGGGTGTTTAACCCACCCATCGATATACCCATTTGGGAGATGACATACCCACCCTGGAAAAAATCGAGTACAATTCTAGTACACATTCCTGAGGTGCAAATTTGGAACACAGATTCGAGTACTTTTTAAGTACAATTCGAGTACAATTTAAGTACAATTCGAGTACACAAATTTGTACTCGAATTGTACTTAAATTGTACTTGAATTTGTGTTCGAAATTTGCACCTCAGGAATGTGTACTAGAATTGTACTCGATTTTTTCCAGGGCATTGATATACTGAAACTTACAAAATGCACCCCAAAAATGTTGAGCATCCCTGTATACCATTTGTCAGTTGAGAATCTCAACCCCACAATATTTGCATATATGTGGAACCCCACAATATTTGCATATATGTGGATCTTGAGAGCACACTTGCCAGGTTCTCCTTTTTATTTAATGTGATGTGTCACATTTGTACTCAAATTATGGATAAATGCAGTCTTCTTAATCTTGAATTGAACATGTGATCTATAAACCCAGATATTGTCCATAATTTATTGAAACATCAACAATTAATAGTCTGCACAAATGTAAGCTTATTGCGCATGCAGTAACTTCAGATCAAACTGGTCTGTGTTATAACAGACAATAAAACAGAGTGAGTGATTGACAGTGACAGCCCCACCATCTTGTAATTGTATCCCACGTATCAAAGCACGCAACACAAGAATACAAAATTGGCTTTTTGAACAGAATAACAAAAACTCAAGACTATCCCATGAGTCGGGACAAATGAGATGATATATAATAGCAGACTGGGAGAACAAGACACTCATGTGAAGAAGAAAATAAGAAAAGTGTTTATGTGAATAATATATCGTCATGCCAAATTTGCTTCAAAGGGGTTTATCCGTTACATGACTTAAATGCCATGAAGTAGCAGACATATTGACACTGACTGACATCGCCTTCCCTTGTTTTTTATATCCTCGCATACATTATCTTTTATTCTTCCGTAGAGCCCCTTTCACGTCATCTCTCGTCTCAAATGACATTCCGCAATACGACACCTATCAATCACCTGTAATTCAAACATCTCGCATACGTCTATTCTTAAGCTTTCCCCATTTGCATGTTATCATCCATGTCATTCTTAGCTATTGATTTGGCCCTGTGCTTTTCATTTAAATTCCTCGTTCAGTCCCCTTTGTGAGATTTCCGCTAGGCGGACGGTCAACCCTTGGGAGCATTACCGTGCTCTTGTATCAAAATACTTTTGCTTGCTAAAGCTCTCCAAGTGTCACCTTTCCTTTCTTGAGCATGGATTTAGGTGGTTCTACATCCGCGCATCTCTCGCCATGTACATGTCTGTTCATTTGCACAAAAACGTCTTTCAAAAACGGCATTTTACACTGAGGCGACATTTTAGAATGGCAAAGGTGATGCCTTAGAGTGGGAAACAATCAATTATTTAAAATTGGCTGATGTTATCTGAAAATGGGTCTTGATGTACATTTGGGGGTCTTCAACGAGTTATTGACATCGTGGACAAATTCTACAACTTTGCTCTTTACATGCGTCAGAAAATGTTTATTTGGGTAAAATTTAAACATATTGTTTAACAAAACTTTCATCAAGTAAATGATTATTATTTATTTTATGTAAAGAATTATGGCATCAATCAAATTTGATTACAAAATCAGGCATCTAAAGTTTTTTAAATGTTGACTCTTTTGGAAAAAATCCATGTAGAGTTGAACAAGGGACCTTATAAGATCAAATATGCGATAGACTATGCGGTTGACTAAATATTGTAAGCAAATTGGTGTCCTGAGGTCCCAAGTGAAATGTCATAGGTGAATTGGGTCAACATACATGATGGAGAGATTGTTGGTTCAAATCTGGGCGTTTGGACCAGTTTTTAAGCCCACTTGGGATATAAATGTAAAGTAGTACGGGTAAAATCATTCTCTACTTTCAGTGAATATATTAGGATGACAGCAAAGATAAGCAGTACCATACACAATATAAAAAAAAAAGTATCTTCAAAAATATCTTTTGGTATGTACTTAAAATATTTTCAGCAAATATAAAAGATAAAACCTGTCTTTCTTTTATCACAGATTCTCGCTTTAGGTGAATAACTGAGATTTCATACCTTAGGTGAATAACTGAGATTTGGTATTAAATTTACCGACACAAAAAGTAATATGACACTACAAATCCAGTAAACTATACAGAGTACAACACTGGCCATTTATACAAACTCATTCAATTTTAACTAAGTAATCACATATCACAGTTTACCTTTCACGCATGTTCATGAATATTTCACGATTTGTAAACTCTCCTTACACACAACAATTTACGCATCATCAAAATGTCTTCCACAAGCAATAGTCTCTGTACAAAATCGTGACAAAATATGTCTATTCTGAATCTTTCTTCCCTTCATCGAAGACAATGACCAGTATAATAGTGAGATGACCAGCAAAGGAACGGGGCAAAAATCAGGCACTTGTTAAACTTTGATTTTCTTTTCTTTTTTGATAGGTATATTGTTCTTGAAACTAAAGTAAATCTTTTTTGGCGATTCTGGTTAGATATTGGTGAGTGAAAATAAAAATCAGTGATTGACAAGAATGCAACTCGAATGGATGGCAAACTTCTTGTCTTTATAAAATGTATATGTTCTCATGTATATTGCCATGTGATCATTGCAACAAGGAAGCTCAAGGATCAGATACCTGTTGAAGACAATAAGTTAAGGTTGCAACCCTAGTACAACATAAGCATTGGCTATGTACATTTTCAGGAGACTGAAGATTAAGTGCCATTTGCATAGCCATGGATTAACCCTAACCCACTTAAGGTCAAAAATTATCTCCTTGAATCTTACTGATTAAAAAATGCCTATTTTCACACATTCGACTTGGGGGCTCGAACCCGGTACCTCTCGCATTCCTATTCAATATTCACCCATACCAAGCCACCCACAGGCGCTGCCTCAGCAGCATTCGGTGATATCTTCCGGTTGTGACGTATTTGGACTATTTTCTTCATTTTCTACTGTCAGATTTTGCAGGATTCAGCAGGGTTTGAGTTATGAGGATATATGCTCATTCTGGGTTTAAGGCCCGTACCTGCAAAATCAGGCAGTCATTTTACACCCTAGATCAACCATAAAAGAATTATGTTACAACAGAATCTCTCAAACATCATTTACGTTCAGAAACACCATTTGTAGGTTCAGAAATGTTGTGCATTTGGTTCATGTTAAAATTATTTAGTGTTCTTCATTAGCTCTTCCTTAAAAATCAGATCATAGTTCACTAGTGGTAAAAAAGTAACTTTTGCCATTTTCAACAACACCATGTGAAACACAGCATGCAATGTCAATGGCAATTCTGGACTGCAGGACTTGAGTCAGAACACTACCATACTTTGATCAACATCAAATAGGCGGGCCTCTTCACTTGGTGTATTGATACAGATTAGCGTGTGCATAGCTGAATACAGCGCAACTGCAAGAGACGCAGCGCGCATTGTACGTGTGACCCGCGCACGTGTAAGCGGGATTTAATATGTTTATTTGCGGATGAAGAAAAGCCTCATATTTCCCGCCTATTTAGTGTTGATCAAAGTATAGAGTTTTGTGAATAAGAATAGATGGTTCTGAATAAAGTACGGTAACCATTGGGGTTTCAATACAGCACAAAGCATCTTTTGATCATGCACTTTTTAATGAAGGCTTTCACTGGACTCAGTTGACCAGGGCAGGCCCGTCGCCAAGATTTTTTCAAGGGGGTGCGGGTTTTCAAAAAGTGGACCTTTGGGATGAAACATTTTCGTTTAGGTCGCCCTACACTAATTTCAGTGGTTTTTCAGTAGTTTTACAAGCATTTTATGCAGTATTAAGTCAAAAAACGAAATTTCAGCATTTATTTTGGTCAGGGGTGTGAGTGCCAGGTGATTAAAAGAGCTGAAAAAGGTGAAAATGGTGACAAAATGCCAAAAACAGGCTGAAAATGAAAGAAAAAGCTGAAATTATGACTCAGATTTTTTTTTTGGGGGGGGGGTATGTCCCCGGTGGCGATGTCCCCCCACCCCCTGGCTAGGGCTTGCAGTTGACTATCATAAGGGGGGGGCAGTATAAGGGAAGACGGAATTCTGTGTGAACTTTCTTTTATAGTTTTGTCCAACAAAGTCTCCCGATGTCGTTAAAGTGAACCCATTAGGCTGCGATCACATAGAAGTATACGGTATTCAGTATTCGCTATACGCTATTCGATGGCTATATTTTATACAGCCACGGCGAGCTATACGTTTTTTTGAATAGTGCCCTCTTATGTGACTCGGTAGCATCAAATTTACGTGTTCGATTGCATCTATACGCATGCCCAGGTGAAATCGTGCACCGTATACTTGAATAGTATAGTTCTATGTGATCGCAGCCTTATAAATAATAATTCATCACCGAAGCATTCACAACGTTTGTTTGAAAAAGAGGTTGATAAACCATTCAAGACATCAGGGAAGCATTACCGATGTTTTCTCATTCGCTACGCATCGATGATTCTTCCGAGATGAACTGGGGCGCTTTCCTAATGCATCAAAAATGCATCGTGAATACATCGTGAGAGTACCGGGAGAATAGAGGGCCCAAGCCCTTCATTTTACAAAATTATTGGTTATATAATATAATGCATGTTTACTGTGTAACATCTGAGCAGTATTTTTGTAGCTCTAGCAGCGCAGTGTCCACAATATTTTGCATCAGTCTGTCTGTCTTAGCTGTCAATCATCTACCTCATATCAAATTCTCCTCCACATCTTGGCCTTTTGGCTTCTGCTCCTTATTTTGATACATACCTCGCTCTCATACTTATTATAATGTATTACTTGGTAAGGCAGAAGTCAAGCTTCTCAATTTCAATTCTGGTAATATTTTGATACTTTGTCTATATTCTTATTTGTAAGCTCTGGGCAAAATGCTCTGTAACTTTATTTAATTAATTTAAGTTTATTTTATTTGAAGTACCTGAAGTTCTGAATTCAAGCATTTTCCAAATAAATTAGATTAATGAATTGATGTACATAACATTGTCAATCAATGAAAATGGCTTTTATAAATTGAATATTCTTGGTTCAAAGGGCTAGTCTCAAGGTCTGCGAAGACAACGAAGAACTCAAATTGTTGATGCTACACTGTATGTTAGCAATAAGATGCTCCAATGTTTGAAAACTTGATAAGATAAAGATTCACCTTAACATGTCAATCACATATCATCATGAAGACAAAATACACCTTAAACATGATTTCCCCGATAAGAAGTTCAACAAATTCACACTTTAGCTATGGGCAAGTGGTTCTTTCATATCAAATATTCCAACAATCATTGAAACCTGATAAAGATACGTGAAATAGTAATTCGAAGATAAATCTTACGATGCAAGTTGATAACCCATCATAAACTAACTCTATCACATAAAGTAACAAAGAAAATTATTGAATACGGCAGGTAATCTTTGCATCTTTTGTATAAGAAACTTGTAGTCTGCCTGCCTGCTAGCCTAGCCCAAGCTCGCATTGCGAGGGTTAAGCTTACAATCTGACACGTGACTCTACTCACCTGGCAATCCGAGTGCACAGACAGATTGACAATCAGCCTGCCAATCAACATAATGTCGAGATAAAAAATGTACACCTTTCTCAAAACACTTCAGAGCTAGCATTTAAATGCGCAGAAAAGAAATAAAATGGTGAGATTGATAAGATAAAACTGTCTCCAATCACCCACTGTTTAATCAATGTTTTCTTATACCATGCACACAGTTTTCTTTCTCGCTCTCTTACGACACTTTTCTCTCTTGTCGTCTTAGTTGATCATGAGTGTTTGTTGCTTACAGGTTAATTTCTCTGACTGAAATGGCTGAGCAGGTACATGTTTTTATGTGTAACAATTTAACAGTATTTCCAAACAGTTCAGCCATTTTGTTTATATCCAAATTCAAAATTCATAAAGCTGTTTCTCTCTCATGCTTGTACATAATATTTTCCATTCTTACTTTTAGAAGCTCCTCACTTTCTCAAATCATGTTTATCAAGCATAGATCGTGGGCTTACTGCCACAAGGCCATTCTGGGTCAACCCAATTCTGAGATCACAAGATTTTACAATATAATGGCAGTTCCCAGACAACTGATTTAATAAAATAGAAACTGTTCTGGAGCTTTGTAATCATTAAGAATCTACTGCAAACCTTGTGTCTCTGAAAACCTCTCATTTTCTGATCATTATTTGCAATTTAATACCAAATATCAATTTGCACACAAATGCAGATACGGCCTTATGGCTCTAACATTATTTTCCTACTTTTAATAAATGTTTTACTATGTTTCAATCAAGAATTTACAAGCTCCTATTTTGATGGTAATGATATACTATCTTCAGTAGATTTCATTCAGCTCTCCTTAAATAATACTAGTACTTGACAAGAGACTGAAGTTATACATTTCAAACGATAGACAAGAAAGTTTTCCACACCCAAGGCTACAGCTCAAGGTTTAGAGCATCAAGTCCATCATCTTGTTTAGGAGCATTTAGGCTTTCACCAAGGAAACCCACCTTGGTACTTGTTACCAAGTAAGCTAAAGGAAGCTTATCTTCAACCAAGAATCTGTGCTTCAACTGGGCTCCAAAGCTAGATGTTTTTAAATTAAGTTTTTGAATATGGGAGGAAGACCGAAGTACCTGGAGAAAAATCTGCGGAAGCGAGCATGGGCTGAATGCCAAATGCGCAAAGAGCACCGAGTCAGGAATCGAACCAGGGACCTCATTGGTGCAAAGCGAGGGAACTATCCCTGCGATAACCCGCTCCCCCTCATGCATTTGAACTTTTATCAATTCCAGTTGGAATTGTAAAAATAAAAGAGGGGAAAAAACTGTTCAATTATGGCGCAGCTTTATGGAAAGTGTTGGTTTTTTTTGAAAATTGTGGCTGGAAAAGCCAAGGACAAAGGATTTAGTTTATATTTGTAAACTAAATCGTAAATGACAAAAGAAGTATTGAATTAATTTTACCGCACAAAAGAGGCCTGTCAATCAAAGTATAGGATAGGCTATTGTCTTCGATGAAAGCAAAAACGTCTGGAGGTTTTTAGTTGTGCTTTTTATCGTGTAAACACAAAAGGATTGTTAAGGATTGCAATTTCTCAAGTGGGGATTATCTATACTTACTGACAACATGATTTCCCCGATAAGAAGTTCAACAAATTCACACTTTAGCTATGGGCAAGTGGTTCTTTCATATCAAATATTCCAACAATCATTGAAACC
>JXSR01S006880.1:0-10349 GCA_000969725.1 Ophiothrix spiculata | reverse complement strand
GGTGCCTCATATATGATCTTGTACTTATTATTAAATACAAAAGTGATGTCAGAACAAGCTATGTCTCAAAGTGCATTATTTATGCACAATGTGAAACTTAGGGCAATCTACATGGGTGTAGATACAGATGAATGAGCATCTCTATTCTCTGATATCCAGATCTGAGACCTCTTAATGCAGAGTACTGTGTAGCAGATCTGGATCTGATTCAGATGCAAAGCGGGTTTCACAGATGCACCTTGATTGGATCTGCATCCCTCGTGGGGATAGCCCCATTGCCAATCAGTTGTGGAACAATACATTTTCAGGGAGTGGGCATGGGCAAGAATACTTGGGGGAGCAAAATAATTGGTGCAAAGACATAAGAAAGTACACCAAAACTTTTCCACCATAGCTGACTGAGCAAAAATAGAAAATGAAACCGCACGCACCCAGACAACAAAAATAGACAACCAAAAATGGCATATTGAAAGCATTAACACAAAAGTATATACAAAAATGCACAAACTCTGGGTTACTCATCTACTAATAACCATATTTGCATAACCGTATTTGTCTAAATATGAAACACATTTTCCAAGATGTTTTACAGAAAAATTTGGACATGCTATTAAAGACAAAAGGTATTAATAGTGTACCATCTATTGAATCTTACTTTTTTTGATTTAATTGAGGATGGGGGATTTTTCAGCGGTGGTAGGGGGATGCCCTTACTGCTGGTTACGTCACTGGTCTCCTTGAGGTCAAATCGCCAATTATAGCTGGAATCATTTGTACTTTTAAAAACAATCAGATGAGAATGACAATGACTCTGCGGACCAAGTGTACTTTAGGTCCCATCAAGAATTTTAGGGTTAGGGTTTAGGGTTAGCGTTAGGTTTAATTTAGGGTTAGGGTTAGGGTGTAGGGTTAGGGTATAGTTTTTGGTGGGACGGTATACTTTTTCTAATTCTGTTAAGAGGTATATAGTTGATTCTATACACATACTGCAGCTAAATTGTTTAATAAAAATTAGTGACAATAAATGCATGCTTATACAGACTATATCTATGATGGGGCGCTGAGGTCCTGACAAGAGAATACCCTCACACAAGAGGTTTGTACTAAATTATACAAAATCAGCCTATTTTTACATATCAAAAAGGCCCTCTGCAGCCCCAGGAAGACACTCAGGTAAAGACATGTCTTCGTATGGTCTAGATGAATAAATTCAGTTTGGCTGTGAAAATGCATATTCATTTCATTCAATGTAGTTTCCTTACCAATTTGACATCTATGGGCTAGATGATTTAATTCCAAGTCATTCATTGATAATACATATTATTTCATCCAGGGAGCTTGCCTGTCTAATTAAGTCCACACATATTTGACCTTTTATATCTTTGGTCAAGATGGCAAAAATTGTGATCTCCTATGATGATACATATTTATTTCATCCAGTGGTGTATATAAGTCTTTTCATTCAGAGTCTAGCTGGAGTGCCACCAGCCATAATAATTGTCTCTCCAGTAATATATGACGCATCATCTGAACACAAGAAGGCCACAGCTCCTGCACACTCGTCTGGTTCACCCAATCTGTAAAGATAGCAATAGTACGATAATGGTATATTCAGAGTCTTGTCGATATGCATGAATCGATGCCCATCCACGCATAGTCTTTACATGCGCTATGACCAAGGAATAACGTGTGTAAAAGACTGCACGTCGATGGGCTTCGTGAGATGCATATTGACAGACTCTGAATAAATTATAAGGATACAATTAAAGACTCTTCATATTTACAGGGTTCTTAAGGCAAAAATGAAACAAGTTAGCTTCCTCTTACTTCTTTGCATTTTGTTTCCACCAATATATTACGTTTTTCATTTTGAAATTTCCAAAAAATAAAAATTTAATCACCTGTTTTATTTTAAACTTTTGAATACTTATGAAAAGTACACATGGAATTATCTTGCTTAAGCAAGTTTTTTTTTTGCAATAAGTCAAATCTCCAGTGCCTTTGAGCCTCATAAAAGGCTAAATTTGCTATGGCTTGGCGCCCAAAGACATTCGCTCACCCTACAAAGAAAACTTTGCTCCAACGGAAAGTGACATTCGCTTAACAAATTTCACGACATTCTACTAAAAAAACCGCAAAGGGCTTAGGGTTTTGACCTTAAGTGAGCTGAGACAGAGTTCTTTTTTTTTTGGCCTAAAGGGACTAGCCTAGATTTCACTTTAAAAAAACCCAAAATCTACACAGAAATGGCTAAAATTGAGAGAGAATGAATTTGCAATAAACCATTCTCTGATGGTGGTGTGACTTTATCCAGTGTTTTCTAAATCCAAAATTTGTACATTGGATGGATTTACCAGCACCGATACGAGATCAAACAAAACTTCTAGAGACAATTAAAAAAGAGAAACGATTTAATCAAAAATAATTTGTTTAACAATCACAGTTGTAACAAAAGATATTTATCAGATTTGAAACTAAAAACACTGTTTTCACACCACTTTTTTGCCTCCTGAAGAAAAACATTAAAGTTGGTAACGAATTGCAAATTTCTCCAATATTCCACAAATTCAAGGAAAACTACGGGTATGTTATATTACTATAACCGTGATCTATCAATTATTCATCATAGGTGGAAAAGTAGCGGAAAGAATCTAGGCCAGTCATTTTAAAACACATCTATTTCCATAAAATTAATTGGCCTGATCTTTTCTTGTTGTTCAAGATCATCCAAGAATCCATCAACCACGAACCACAATTTCTCCACTGCAACATATTGAAGAAAAGTTATTTATAATTTTTGCTCTCTGGAATTATTTGGATGTGTTGTAGAATCTTTACTGTCTTTACTTGTTTTGTGTTATCCTGATGAAAAGAGGTTTGAAATGTTGTGCTGTTCTTGTATATATCTGTGAATTTTTGGTGAGTCTTTTAATTGTTTCTGTTTTTTACCTGTTGAATCCACTTGAAACGTTGTGCTTTTCTTGTATATATCTGTGAATTTTCGGTGAGTCTTTTAAATTGCTTCTGTTTTTTACCTGTTGAATTTGATTTAGGCTTACATATTTAAATTATTAGGCCTATATATTATTGTATATTTTCACCACATCAAATTGGCTTACTTTACCTCAAATTTATTATTATGATCTGGGTTACCTCCTGTATTATATTTGATCCTTGACATGTTTTATACCTTGTCTGTTGGATCTACTTTATCCATTTTTCATCATGAACCAGGTGTTCAGTCAAAAGAGTAAAATAAAAATTCACAGGTACAGCTTAAGAAACCTGACACAACTGATTGTAGTTTTCAAAATAAGTTAAGACCCCATTCAACAATATTGTTTTATGAACAGATATCTGATTAGTCAGCAAATATGGTTGAAGTAATTGTACATAACATTAAACAGGTACAGGTGACAGTCTGTTTTTGCACAGGTCAGAGTGGCAATCCTTTTTTATTGGAGTGACTGAGCCAGACCATGAGAAGATCACCACACGTCCTTTCTCGTGAGTCTGTTACCTTCTTAGAAATGAAGAATACCAGTGCCAATACATGACAGTGTGTTCAGAGTCAAACACAGCGAACCCATGAGTTGAAAATCATGGTGTGATGACTGTAGATATATGCACATGTCCGATACAAACAGCTTTACTGGATTTGGAAAATTTCATATTTGAATAGGGGTGTACGTTTTTCCAATGATGATGTTTATTGTTTTTGGCAATAAATTTTACATCATTCTTGGTTTACAAATCACTCAGATTTGTGACTAAGAATGAAAATAAAAGATATGATTTATGGTTTTACCTGTCATCTACCGTCTCATAATGGATGGATGTATATTATTATTTGCAATGGATGCCTTCTGTTGTCCTGCTGGGTTTCCATTACTCAAAAAAAATGTACGTCCATCCATTATGAGATGATAGATGACAAGCAAAACAACCCTGGAAAAAATCGAGTACAATTCTAGTGCAACATTCCTGAGATGCACATTTGGAACACAATTACAGTACAGTTTTAGTACAAATATAGTACAAATTTGTGTACTATAAATATACTTAAATTGTACTTAAATGATGTTCCAAATGTGCACCTTAGGAATGTTGTACTATTTTTGTACTCGATTTTTACTAGGGAATAAATCTTATCATTTATTCTCTAATTAACTTGAGCTCTTTGAATGACCTACCTGCCCATTGGAATAGTTCCAATAGTTTGCTCTTGGGCTGCTTCATTTTGCCAAATCTGGAATCAGATGACAAAAGAAAGTGTTATTTTAAAGCATGAGTTTGTCATGTGAGTGCAAGAAAGTGGTATCTGCAATAGCTGCCATTTGTCATAAATTTGGATTGCACACTGTCTAATCTCCTGAAGAACCATTTCAAGAACCACTGACATAAGACAGGGAATTTTTGAGGGATTTTTCATATTCTTGTGACAAAGTATAAAATGAAAATTTATGGCAGTCATTGCAGATACTTAGGGCAGCCATTGCAGATACAACTTTCTTGCACTCACATGATGTTGTCTAAGAAATAACAAACAACATACATTTATATACATTTCTATTTACGAAACTAGAATACCCTGAGCACGAGACAATCTATGTCGATTTATAAGTCAATAAATCAACATAAAAGTATGTTTTATGTCACAATATTGTTTTAGTTCAAAGTTTTTCAACTTGTGACACACTGGCCAAATGTGGCATTTTGAGCAACAGCAACTGAATATAGAAAATACATAGGAAATAGCATTGATGTGTTGCCTTATCAGTAAATTTTTGTAAATCACTGATTTTAATTTCAAATATACGATACTCACTGCTGCACTGAAACGCGTCTTAATCAAGCCAGGCGCAATGTTGTTAACACGGATACCTTTCTCTGCTAATGGAGGTGCCATGGCCTGCACTAAACCCTGTAGAGTTGTTTTACTGCAAGCATACACAGCTGTGGGCTGATACCAGACAACACAAAGCAGGCATTACTTATCAAAAACTATAGAGGTGCCACTTAGTGATAAATTGGATACACATTAGCTGAAAAATTTTAGCACCGCTTCTGAAAATAACGTCTTTTGCTATTTTAAAAGACTGATGCTAAGTTTTCACTCTTCTGGCTTTTTAGTTTTTATAACTTCATCATTTGTTTGATATAAAGATTTTCTGCGTGGACCGAACGAGAGGTATATATTTTGTTGTTTTGCAATTTTGTCGCTAACAACGGGAAGCAACAAGTTGGGGAAAAAATGATGTCATATAGTGAAAAAAAATGTGCAAAGTGGTAAGAGAATAAAAGCAGAGTCTATATCAAGACAGATCACTTTTTACTCATGCAGAATAACTACCAATTCCATTCTGAACAGGTTGTATTATCTGATTCAATTGGAATTATAATAATTCATATTGTGTCATCTAAATTTCAAACACAAATTTGTCTGAAGTTTGAAATTTTGTCTGAATAAAATTTTAAGAAAAAGTTGTGAATCCAATTTATCAATAAGTGGCACCCCTGTATGGCTTTCATACTATGACTTACAGCTCCACTGAACTTGGTCTTGATAATGCCGGGTGCGATTCCATTGATGCGTACTCCTAGGGATGATAATTGCGGTGCCATTGCTGGGATCAAACCTAATAATGCTGTTTTGCTAACAGAATATGGTCCTAGTAACTGAAGAAAATGGAATGACAAAAGCAATGATTGAAATATGACTAAAAGGAGCATGGTCCGATTGCTTCAACTTTTTTCAAACTTTTTCTCATAACCCATGTGAAATTTCACAGCTCAACTAAGTACTATTTTGGAGATATAAATGAAATGTGTCTAATTATGGATACCATAATTTCGAGGGTCATTCAAAAAGTTCTACCTGTTGTATCATAACTTTTATTCTAATAAAGGTAGCTACTTGAAAATTAGCTAAAATATAGTTAAGAATGTCTACACATGGTGCAACAATCCGGAAATGGTCAAAATATGTGCAACATTTTTAAAAATGGCAAGTACAGTGAATTGAAAAGGCCATAATATAGCCATGTAGTATTGCTTTACTGTGAAAATTTTATAAAACATGAATGAACATACGATTATGCGGGATGATTAAAAAAGCTGACCCAAACTGAAAATGGTCATTCACAAGCATAATAGTAGGAACAAATAGCCCCTCCAACAATAACATTAAAATCACCAAAGTCACAGTTTACGAAGAAATTGACCTTAATAAATCATGATGTAAAATGGTGGCATTATGAAGCTTTATTTCTAAAATATTTTCATGCTAGATACCAAGGGGAACCAAATTTGTTACTAAAAAATTTGGTGTAGTAGCCTTAACTGTTGCTTTTTACATAGAAACCGCACTTGGAAAGGTCATGCTACAGAGAAACACACTATGATGATATTCGTAACCGGAGAGGGTACAAGACTTCCTTTCAAATATTGGGATTCTGGGTAATTTCTATCTGTAACAAGTTTACTTTATCAGTTACAAATTACTTGTTGGACTGTTTGGTACACTTTAATTTCAAGTTTGTTCTGTAACTTACATACATTTTGGGTACACATTTGGTTGTTCATACAATGTGCAGTTTAAAATATTCATCGCACTTGGAAAATTGTGCTTCATTTTACGCCACAACATTTGCTAACGAAATGTGCGATGACCTCGTTCACAAATATTTAAGTGATTAAAGTTCATCGTGAATAGATGAAATGTCCGTGTACAATGAAGGATCAGAATACTTACACCAAATGGGCGATATCCACCAATAGAAGACACATACACTACTGATGCACCTCTGCAAAGGATTGAAATCATCAAATTGACAATTAGGTCATTTTCACATTGACATAGGTTATGTTGGCAATTAAACCTTTAACCTTTGTGATCACATATATAAAGATTCTTTATAAAAATACACATTACTGCTCTCTATTTGGGCTATGGTGGAGATTATCTGTATTACTCAGGACCATCGCATACTATGACCTCCCCTAACCCTAACCCCATCAGAACTCACTAAAGCTCACTGTCAAAAATCACCAAAATGCGCCTAAGTCCAAATACGTCATAGACACGGGTTGCATATGGGGACGAAATCGCTGCCCGGGCAGCAGCCCCGTGGTGGCCTGCTAGTGGTGTGCCTCGCTTGGGAAGTCAGAGGTCATGTGTTCGAAATCCCGGTCAAAACATGCTTTTTTCTACTGTGACGTAGTTGGACTTAGGCTAGAAAACGGAGCACCTCTCAATTCAGAGTTAGGGTTAATCATGCTTATTTGGATGTGCACTAACCCTAACCCCACCAGAACTCACTAAAGCTCACTGTCAAAAATCACCAAAATGCGCCTACGTCCAAATACGGACCTGCTAGTGGTGTGCCTAGCTTGGGAAGTCAGAGGTCATGGGTTCAAATCCCGGTAAAAACATGCTTTTTTCTACTGTGACGTAGTTGGACTTAGGCTAGAAAATGGAGCACCTCTCAATTCAGGGTTAGGGTTAAGGTGTCATATCTTCTGTACCTTTATTTGTCGATATCAAAAATTTTCAGCTCTGACTTGTTTTGTAGCCATTTTGGTAACTAAACATAAGCATCTCCAAATAACTCTATGGTGGTTTATAATGGCAGCATTTATTCGGATACTCTTTTATAAATCTATGGTGTTTGCATATCACTGTTGCATGGAAATGTGTCAATTTCTTTATCAAACACACTTTTCATAAAAATAACCGAGCACTGAGCAAGCCCTACTCCCCAGTATGTACCCAAAGAAGGTGCCAACCATACATGGCTGGACATTAACATCATTTCCAATGCCCAATTGGAGCAAAGCGGATAATAGAGCTACAATTTGGAGAAATTCTGATAAATCCTTGATTAAATATGTTTAAGTTTCCCAGGGCTTTTGGTGATAAATTCCGTACTTTTGCTTGCTTTTGTATCAAATCTAATCTGTATTAGTAAAAACAAGCAAAAATATTTAAATAATAATATTAATTCAAAAACTGAACTTAAAAACATCTTGCCGCTCAGTTGAAGATAAACTTCCTTTAGCTTACTTGGTACCAAGTACCAAGTTGGGTTTCCTTGGCGAAAGCCTAAACAAGATTATTATTAATCCACCTCACTTACTCCTGGTCACCATTTATATAGTATCAATCAATCAATCAATCAATCAATGATACACTATAATATTTTACTCCATTCTATGCTTATGTAATTATTTTAATATGTTATCAGTATTGTGTGTAACAGGGCCCTGCGTTAGAACAGCGGTTAGCTGAGACGGGCCACCCTGTATAAAGATAATAAATAATAATAATAATAATACTTGCCACTTACTTTCTTTTTTCTAGATGCGGTATACACTCTTTTGTTAAGAAGAATGTTGCTTTAACATTTACATCAAAGATCTGAAAGTAAAGTTTGAAGAATATAATATACAAGAAATTATTACAAAATCATAACAGTGAACATTTAAAAACAAGTTCTCACAAAATTTGAAATTGAAACTTTGGTAATCTTTCATATGAAAGTAAACACTAATATATGAAAGTAAACACTAATATATATTTAAAATTGGACATGTATCTTCAACTATCACACATACAATGAATGATTATGGTTTATACAGAGTCTTATCGATATGCATTGATCGATGCCCATTGATACGCAGTCTTTACATGCGCTATGCACAAGGAATAGCCCATGTAAAAGACGGCACGTAGATGGCTGTTGTGCAATGCAAATAAATAAACCATTAGTCAACCAATAGTAATCTATACAGCATTTTTCTATTGAACTTAAGGTATCGTTCCGGTTAACGGGGCTTCCGGATAATAGCGGTGAGAGACGTTTTTCTATTGCAATGCAATACCGGTGAAATACCCGACAATAAATGGCATCAGGAGAATCATTGAATGTAACTGACTATACAATTTTGTTATAACGAGAAATAAATTTAAACGGCATCTAATAAAATATTTTATCATTCAGTAGACAAAATATAAACAATTTTATAGGATAATACCCAATAAATATAAACAAAACAATAAATAACTAAGAACATATACCAGGTGTCCCAAAAAATGGTTACATGTAGAAAAATGACCGTGTGCTAAAACTAAAGCAGTTAGATAAACCAAACTTTGCACACATTGTATTACAACCCTCTACTAGATACTCATAAAATTGTGATATTACAGCATTATTGGTTTTTGAGTTATTAACAAAAGTAGATACCTTTGTCAGAAACGCATTTGTTCAAAATTCAACAAAATCTGAAGCATGTTCGTTTGATGTGATTTTAACCCTTGTTCAACCCCATGTAAACTTAAAATTGACATGTCCAAAGTTAGGTTGTTGCATACCATAGTATAGGATAGAGTTTCTTCTTCCCATTGATACCAAATCATGAAAATTTGACTAGATGTTACGTAATTATGACGTCATAAATTTCTACAGATCTGAAAATAATGTCGAGATCTGATTTTGGCCAAAAATGGCAACCGATTCAGAATTTTGCTATTTCTGTTATCTCTAAATGTCGATCAGACTTTTGCTACTATAAAAAAAAAAATTATAATCTAAACATGTCCTGTAAGTTTAAGATTTTTTTTCTCAAAATTTACACAAGTTTGCAGTTTAAACATTTAAAGAATTAATGTTACCCATGAAAATTTGATTGTGCTTTAAGCGTATTTATCAACTTTCGCGCCAAAACTTGATTGACAGGTTCATTATAAATAACGCATTCTGGAATGCATGGAATGTAGGTATCCGTAATTTGCATAATAGATATACTAAAACAGAGTTCAATCATTATTCAATTAAAATTGTATCAAATTTGGTTTAATATAAAGTCTGATCATGATCATTTAGAAAAAAAATACCACAAAACGTGTATGCTTAATATTTTGTTGAATTTTGAACAAATGCGTTTCTGACATAGGTATCTACCTTTGTTGATAACTCAAAAATTAATATGACTGTGATATCAAAATTTTATGGGTATCTCAAAGAGGGTTATAATATAATTTGTGTAAAGTTTCGTTTCTCTAACTACTATAGTTTTAGCACACGGCCATTTTTCTACATGTAACCATTTTTTGGGACACCTGGTATAACATATGTCGGTAGGTATATAAAAAGGTATGGAACGCCATTAGTAAACTATTGTTTTTGTTTTTCATGGTGTGTTTGTGTTTTTTAAAAAAAATCAAAAACAAACACAAGCACACAAAAAAAACTACATAAAATCAAAAGCACACATAACGAAAAATAATGCAACTGATATAAGTACAAACACATATATATATTCAAAAACAGAAACAAAAAGAAACA
>JXSR01S006878.1:26943-40251 GCA_000969725.1 Ophiothrix spiculata | reverse complement strand
CATTCATAAAATAAATACTTTGTGTGCACACTATGCACACATGACTGGGTTTCAATAGCATACCATATTATATCAATGTCAATAATTGGTCAAGGTTTTTGTTATCATGTATCAGAAGTTATGTGGGAACAGGAATCATGTACAGATTGGTAGGTACAGACACATCAAAGATCTTTGACACATTGATCAAAAAACACAAACTTCTGCCAAGATTTAATACACTCTAATAGTCCGGGGGGACTCAGATTTTGGTTGGGTACAGAGGCGCGGCGGGAGTTTTAGACTACCACCCGTTTTGTAAGCCCGAGGAAGCGAAAAAATGCTACCCATATGTAAACCAATTTGCAAGCCAATTTGACTCAAACAACCGTTATCTAGACCGTTCAGTACATTTTATATAAATTGCACTTTAAAAGCCCAATTTGGCAACCGATAGGTACACCAAAGGGAAAATTGGTTCCAAAAATGATCATTGTTGAAAAATGCAACCGTTATGTAAACCATTATTCAAATTTTGGAGGGCCGCGCGTCCGTACACTCACCTTTCCACTAAGTACTCCCCCCCCCCTCACCGGGCTAATAGTATTTGGATATGTAGAAAATATGTTAAAGACAGAAAAGACCACATAAAAATCATAAATCTGAAAGTAAAGAAACTAAATCAAATATGATATCTGATAATTTTAATTATTAATATCCCAGCCTTCTTTTCTGCAATTCAAAAGGTGATTTTCGAGATCAAGGATAGTAACGCTAGAATAAAAAAAACTCCCAAAGAAATATCTGTCTCATAAGAATGATCATCTCTTCTTCTAATTAACTATACATGATGGCATTACAAGTAATAGTATGATTCTTCAGTACATGTCTCCGAAGCCTCCCCCCCTCAGAAAGGATGACTATTTCTCATGAAATATTTACCCAACTGTAATTACTCCTTGTAAGGGTGATCAAATAACTGACTCGATGCTCCCCATAGTCAGACAAACGTCTTAGCAAAGATTCCAAAATTTCATTACAGCAAGGTGACCCTCCAAAGGAATTGAACCTAGTGATAATTCAATAGCAGTGTTTCTATAAATTCATTAATAATTCTTTAGATATTCCACATATTTTGGGGAAAACAAAATCTTACCTCAGAAAACAATAATTCATGTTTATATTATCAAACATACATTTTAAAACTAATTCAAGAAACTAGAAACACAGCCGGGTTCCAGAGAAAGACATTTGCTTGAAAATTGTTTTTTTGAGAACTAATGATAAGATTACTTTTAATTGTCTTTCCTTGATTAAAAATGTTTTTCTTGCCAATGCATAATTTGGCTGATACTTTTAATTTTAATCTGATTAAAGTTTTTCACATGGATCATATATTTTATTATTTACTAAGTTACAGGATATTCAAAGGGATTTTCCTGTTGAGATGGTACATGAATATATTCCTGCCTTACCATTGCTTTTTCAAATTTAGCAATCAGGTTGGTTTTTTATCACAGAAAATAAGAAAGCACCAAATTTGCCTACATTGGATATATTGGGGGATTTGCTTAAAAAACAAATACAATTAGTTACTTTTTAAAAATAATATATGGTATGGCCTTACAATAGACAAATGTGATTTCGCACATTCCTAAATCGCTATGTCCACCATAACGAGAGACCATTCACATAATGCAACCCAAACTGGAGAATAATTGGTGCAAATTTCAAAAATAGATCTATTGTCATACCATATGACAAAATTTGATTCGAAATATTTGTATTAATTAAGTCCCAATTTAAATAGCATCCACCGCCTCCAATGGTAAACGTAGGGTCTATCTACATACAGATCAATGCTGGGATCCATGTGTATCTCCGAGATCCAGATCTGAAATCCAGATCCAAATCTATACCTACACAATCAGCAGTACACATGCAATTTGCAAAGCAGCTTTATGGGGACCCGTTGATCTGGATCTGCACTCCCATTCAAGAGAGACCATGAGATGCAGGAATGCAAAAAATCAGGTTTGTCTACATTGATGGTTGGGAATTGAGAAAAAAAAAAAGTAGAGCAATTTCGTGACATTTTCAGCCAGGCAGGCTAGGCATACCCATGCCTAAAGTCTATAACCTTAAATAAATATGTAAGCCTACCTTTATCTGGATCTGATTGCAATGGTAGTTGGAAAGCTTCCTGCATTAAGGTCACCAGAAGTAGCACAAAATCATTGCTGTATGACAATGCCTGAAAAAGACAAGAAACATGCTGATATATATACCTGCTGAAGAAAACTAATTAACAAAATCAAGGCCACTTTTCAACATGATTTTTTGATTTTTTTGGTGCAATAATAAGCACTTGTATGTCCTTAGGCCAAAAAAAATAAATTGTTATGTTGCCCTCAGCGACCGACCCTATTCAAAAATTAAAAAAAAAATATTAGGGTCGGGAAAGCACCCAATTTTGCTCAGATTGGGTGTTTTTTGAGAAAATATTTTGAAAATAGTGGAAAATACACCTAAATTTGGTACTTTAGGTGCTTTTTAAAAAAATAATAAAAAAATATATATATTTTCCGACCGACCGACTCAATTTTTCAGAAATCACACTTGAGGGCAACACAACAATTAAATTTTTTTTGGCCTTATCATCAATGTTTTTTTTTTGTCCTGATTTTTTTATTTCTAGGTGCAATAATAACGTGTATCCTTGTAATCAATGACACTTGTATTTGGTATTTCTTCAATTAAAGCAATATTATAAGATTTGGTTAAAAATAGATTTGAGTTAAAACAGTTTAAAATGAAGGATTCTAACTAAGGATGTCCAAATGCATATTCTTCCCTGAACTTGTTTTGTCCTAAAGAAAATACACAAAAGGTACACAAGTTGTTTTTATACCAATACATGTGAAATTATCAAAATTTAGAATCCCAAACTTAAAACATGAAAAGTCAAAAGTCATTGGTGATAGGAGCAACCAGGAAGAAGATACCAGGACCTTCCCATCATGCCTTTGCTCCATTTTTTGTTCATTTTTTGTACAGGTTGTGTAATGAATGGTGTTAGTGATGATGAAACATAGCACAATAATTAGCAGACGTCACCCCATCTTGCATTTCAGATGTTTCATCACTACTAACATCATTCATGACAACCTGTAAAAAAAAATAAGCCCATTGGAGCAAGGCATGATGGGGAGGTCTCGATATCTTCTTTTGGGGCATCTTAAGCTGTCCTATTGATTGAATCTACTATATAAATGCTATAAATGCCTGTAGTAAAAAATGTTTTCACAACAAATTGTTTGTAAAAGAACATCTTTTAAACTAAACACAAGACAATAAATGATTTATTTGTCAATAGATAAGCAACATCATTATCATTATTTCTTTATTTTAATCAAATCAGAACGGGACTTTATATCATATACTATTTTCTGCAATTGTGTTAATGTTTAAACTAAAATTGCTTTTTAATTGTTATTGATTTCTCTCATCATTAAAATGATCAGGAAACAATTCAAATTTATCCATTCATGTAACTCATTCATTCTTGGATATAAAATGACAAAAAAATTTCATTCTTTTACAGATGATGGACAAAGATATTTATACTACTGATTAAAATTATTTTTAGTTTTCAAAGAAGCTGAAAATATTTTAAAGATTCTTCTTTGAAGTTCTTTTACAAGTAATAATCATATTGATCATCAATACAGGCTGTTTGACTGGTTGCGTTTGCTATGATCATTAGTCAATAACCAATCATTTCTGCCTGAAAGATAAGTATACTATTGATTAAAAGATATTTATACTATTGATTAAAATGATTTTTAGTTTTAAAAGAAGCTGAAAATATTTTCAACGTACACCTTCAAGGCAAAATTTTCGAGAAACTGCACGCTAAAGTATAACGCCCCCTATCACCGACAGCCGAATTTTGTATTTCCAGAATCAAGCGCAAATTAAGGAAAACCCTTTGAATTTTTCCAAATTAATCTGGAGTTCAAAAATGGCATAAGATCATCTTTAAATAAACCTAACTTTATAATTAGAACAAAATATTGACCAAACATATTGCCCTTCTATACGTTTTGAACTCCTGTTTTTAGAAGGGCAGTCAATTTTGCCGATTTTAGAAATGCCGGATTGCGAGTGCTAATTATTTAGTGTTGTGCGCCCTACAGGCTGTTTGACTGGTTGAGTTTGTTATGCTCATTACTCAATAACCAATAATTTCTGCCTGAAAGATATGTATACTATTGATTTAAAAAAAGATATGTATACTATTGATTAAAAGATATGTATACTATTGATTAAAATGATTTTTATTTTTAAAAGAAGCTGAAATTATTTTAAGATTCTTCTTTCACAAGTAATAATCATATTGATCATCAATACAGGCTGTTTGACTGGTTGAGTTTGTTACGCTCATTACTCAATAACCAATACTTTCTGCCTGAAAGATATGTATACTATCATACTATTGATTACAAGATATTTATACTACATGTGTATTGATTAAAATGATTTTTAGTTTTAAAAGAAGTTGAAAATATTTAAACGATCCTTCTTTCACAAGTAATAATCATATTGATACAGGTTGTTTGACTGGTTGCTTTATATGCTCATTTCAGTCACTCAATACCTTCTGCCTGCTGTGAGGGAGGAACACAATTTTGAAACTGTGTCAAGTACAAATACAATGTACATGTACAAATTTCCATGAATTTCTTACATTTCTATTAACTTAAGGTAGACAATATCAACATCATCCCCAATTTGTTTTCAAAACATTTCGAGATTTTTGCATTACTTGAAATGTTCGTGGTAATAATGAAAACAAACAAAGTATCATAATCAATTTCATTCCCCATATTTAGATTTTCTGTACTGACTCGAGTAATGTCCCACCTGTTTTGAACGTGAACTTGGATCAAAGTTAGGGGATGGGACTTTACATGAGGACGCATGAGAGAGACTGGACTAACCGGTCTATCTACAGAGGTAAACAACAACAACAATAACAACAAAAGGATGCCAGTGAATAGTCTGAGCTAGAGGGATCAATTCATATATTCATTGTAATGTTTTGAATCAAAAATTTCAGGATTCAGTTCAGTAAATATTCTTTAAAATTATCCCAGAGTTTTTTCAACAAACACATACAGGAACACATCAATCGAGGTCATGGGATATTTTGGTAATGATAATTTTGTGACCCCTAAAGAATACCAATGGGACTTTACACACGTGTACATCAATTTCCCGAAAATTTTGGTAAATATAGGGTGGTACATTGCCTGAAGGTGGGATTTTACATGTGACAGTATGGTAATTATCGTTAAAGACAATGCTAAATACTGCCCTATAGAGTTGAAATCTTAACATTGGCTTTATTAGCGAATCCAATGAAAAATTGAAGTTTCTTTTGATTTATGTGTAGTGTATGATGTGAAAATAACGTTTTACAAACAAAATGTAACCTCTTAGCTGACATATAGCATGAATACATAGGCCTACTTATAGAGAAGTAAAAACGAAACTAGAGTTTTTTACTTGTCTGATAGTTATGTTGAGAGGGGTTGCAAAATTTTGCAGTAAATGTAGCATAACAAGTGAGAGGGTCAAAATAACCAGAAGTATCAAAATTATTTGAAAATACACCAGAACCAATCTATTTATACTGAAGAATTATTGCACCAAGTGATATAATAGATTTATGGGCCTTTAGGCACAGTTAAAGGTTTTTTTTAAGTTTATTCTATCTTTATTCTGGCATACTCTTTCAATACAAATGTACTGGTCTCCCAAGAGGTCAAGAGAAAAATTACTATATATGATTTATAATTACAAAGAATGGTATTTACAAAAATACAAGAATAAAAATGCTTGTATATTTAAATTAAAAGAAACAAAATAATGAAAATGGTCAATGAATACAAATTACATAGAAATAACATTTCTAAATTCATTCAAACTCATATTCACAAAATTGGAGCGAATGTCAGCTGGGAGTAAGGTGTAGGTTCCATCACATTCTCATCCCCCAGGGCTCAACCGGAAGTAGTATAATTTTTGATGCTAAATGAAAGCCTATATTTTTCTGATTATGAATCCAAAATGTCACCTCTAAATTCTAGTTTTAAATTTTATAGTTTTAAAGATATAGCACGAAATGTAAAATTAAAGGTGCAATTCATGATTTTGATGTGGCTTCTTTTCTAGCTAAACGTAAAGAAGAGTACAAAATAAATATATACTGAAAATTTCACTTGATTCGGATCGTTCGTTTCCAAGTTACAAGCTTTTTAGCATTTTGAAAATCCCCATAGGCTACTGTGTTGTAATTACTGTCGGGGCCCCGACAATAATTAGAAAATGACACATTTTCTCACTTTTCTCAAAAATACAAGCACATAATATGAAAGAATGGTTTGGGGATCGTATCGTATACCAGTTGAGGATTCTTATAAGCTAAAAAACTCAAATTTGATAGACGTGACCTTGAGGGTGAAAAGTGGATCATGAATTGCCCCTTTAACTGGTATATCTATTTTCCATTTCTTTTGTATTTACATAATAGCCTCATTTCCAGGGTTGCATAAGTTCTTTCTTTCGCCTCTCAAGAGAAAACAAGATACAAGCCAAGGTTGAAACCTTGCACAATGCATTTAAGAGGTCAAGGTCAATCAGTTAAAAGTATATACACAACCTAAAATAGGAACCTGCACCTTTAAATACAAAATGGCACAAACATCTTTTTTTCTTCAATAAGAGTAAATGCTATTTATTTTTAAAATTACAACTTCTTTTATAATAATACAGAAAAAATATACCAGGTAAAACCTTATAGAACGTTTTTGCAATTAGTGGAGCTCTACCTTTTAAAGCAATACTATAAAGTATTAAAATGAAGCACCCCTGTCACTCATGACTTTTGATTTTTTTTTAGCTTATTGGGTAAGTTTTGATAGATATCTCGAATTTAATTCCACTTGTAGTATAGAAAAACACAAATATTTATGCTTTTTGTCCATTTTTCTACGGCAAACAAGTTTTGTCAAAATACACTTGAAAACGCTTTTAGATAGCCACAAGCCACATTCCCTCATTTAAGGCTATTTTTACTCAAAACCATTTTTGATCAAAATCTTACAGTATTGCTATTTAATACCATATTTCGTATTTATTGTTTCCATAAAAACGTTACAGTAAAACAAAATTTCAAACACTTTCACTGAAGTGTGCAATCTACGTCTATACAATTAATAAACAACGCAAATATTGACAAGTTAATTTTCATAAATGACATGTACAGATTTTACAAAGGCAACATGGTCTGCCTGTCAATGTAAAGCAAATACTCACCTAATGACCCAAACACAAAATAGATAATATTCAATCCATTCAACTCAATCATGTCAATTGCATATACTCCCACACTTTTTGTTCACAATTTCTACAAGTTCTCATGAACTAAACCTCGCAGACATCACATTAATTTTCCTTGAGAGTCTGGGTATTTCCGCTTTTATGTACCCCTATAACATTACATGCTGCCTAAACTCCACATGAATTGAAAGTCGACCCTTTTATCTGAGCCTGTGAGTCGGATATGTATAGTTACAAGATTTCAAAAGGATATACACTCCCGGTCAAAAGTCTTTGCGCACCTGTTACATCAGACAAAATAGCCTTGTTTATATCAAATTATCCAATATTTTCGTTAAACTCCTGTTTTTGTACATGCTTTATTTATCTAACATTGATAAATCAACCCCTCTTGCGATTTTTGACCTTCCGTAACCACTGGAATTTATAATTTTCTAAACCGTCTCAAAACCCAACGTAAATTTCCCATAGAGCTGAACCTACTTAATTATTCATAAGCTATTTTTCGCCATGTAAAGCTATAGGAGATTTTCACGTCTTTTAGACGTAGAAATTTACACAAATGCGCAGTAATTTATTTAAACTTTTGTTCATGCGCAAATGAAAGGAATTTGTTCCAGAAATATACAAATGTTAATTTATGCCAACACCGTGATAATTAAATGACTCAATTTGTTTTAATCGCTTTGTTATTTCAAGGCTTGATTTGGTAAACATATAGTTAACGAATCATTGAGCATCAGCTAAAAGACTTCAAGTCATATTAAAGGCCTCTTATTGTTCATACAAGACAGCAGTAGGTATGTCCACCAACCTGACTATTGGTCTCAAGGCCATCTACTTAATATCAATCGAATGTATTAGCCATGACCAATGACCAAGCAATACGCAAGCGTGAATGTCCATTACATTACAAATACATTATCCTAAGTAGAGCCCTAGAGTATTCAAAAGATTACTTTAATGATTTCTACATAATAAAGTCACTAAACTTTGAAATTGATTATGGGGAACGTTGTTGAGCCTTCTTATAAATAATTCAACTGATTCAGTTTTAACATTTAAAAATAATCATCAAATAAGTTTGTGCAGTCCTTGTTCTTATGGTATTGACATTAATATAACAGAACGAATCGTTACCTGCATGTCCACCACTCTTTCAAAATGTTCATAGAGTGTCTTTAATTCAATGGTTCCCGGTAATTTATCTATGCATCTTCTTTAAATCAAATTTTTGCTTCCGAAACAAACAGAAAAAACAGCTAGAAATTGCTTTAAATATAATCTTGTTCATGCTTTTTAAACGTTTCAATATTTACACAACCTATTCCTTTCGTTTGCGCATAAACAAAAGTCTAAATAAATTACTGCGTATTTGTGTAAAATTCCACGTCTAAAAGACGCAAAAATTTCCTATAGCTTTACATGGAGAAAAATTGCTTATGAATAATTAAGTAGGTTCAGCTCTATGGGAAATTTACGTGGGGTTTTGAGACGGTTTAGAAAATTAAAAATTCCAGAGGTTACGGAAGGTCAAACATCGCAATAGGGGTTGATTTATCAATGTTAGATAAATATAGCATATACACATACAGGATTTTAACGAAAATATTGGATGGTTTGATATAAACAAGGCTATTTTGTCTGATTTAACAGGTGCGCAAAGACTTTTGACCGGGAGTGTATAGCTAAAACCCTGACCCTGTGAAATAGTTGGCTGAACTTGTACTATACCCAACATAACATAAACAATGGTTCTGGAGTTGGTATTTCCCATGCCAAAATGTGTGATTTATTGCAAAATAGGAGGAGGAAACATGTTTTATGTTACTTTTTACTGTCAACATATTTTATTTCACAGGTTCCAGGTACTTAATTTGGCATATACCAACACACTTGTATAGGGACTTCATTTTGAGGTTGGTTCAAAATTATTGGAAGATATGTTTAGATATCTATCGATAACTTCCTTTTCAGTTTCACTAGTGTGAGCACAGACCATAATCTTACAGTTGAGTTCATACCAAATCAGTAGATTTAGAGCGAGCAGTGGCGTAACAGGTGTTAGTTGCCAGGGGGGGGGGGGGGCAAAGCCTCAAAATTTCCCCTTGACGGAATTTTACCCCCTTCCTATCCTCCCCCCTATTTTTACCTAAAATTGTTATAAAATGTTGGACTTCGCGCGAAGCGCGAAAAAATCGTTGCAAAACTATGGCAAATGGCAAATTTTATTTTAAACATTGACATAATAGCTTGAAATCCGCGCTTTGACATTTTACATCTAAATTATCAAAAAGGGGAAAAATTGGGGCCATTGGGGTGTGGCTCCTTCCCTTTGTTATCCTTTTTTCTTCCCCTTTTCTTTTTCTTTTTCTCCCTTGTTTTTCCCTTTTCTTCCTCTTTTTTCCTTTCCCCCTTGTTTTTCCTTCTTTCTTTTCTCTTTTTCTTCTTCTTTCTCTCCCTTTCCCTTCTTTCTCCTTCTTTCTCTCCCCTTTATTTTTCCCCCTGGGTCTGTGAAATTTCCCCCTGAGAGCCTTCAGGGGGGGGGGCAACTTGCCCCCCCTGCCCCCCCTGTTGTTACGCCAGTGAGAGCGAGATACCATCAAGTGGATGCCATACTGAAAGTGTAAGCCCAATGACATTGTCTGCTACTGCGGGGCTCAAATATTGGGGGTATATTTTGGTTCCACTCTGGTCCCATCAAAATCACTTTGACCACGCAGATTTATAGCATGGGAATAAAGTTTTAAAATACTACTTTACTGAATGATATGCCAAAATAAACAAAAAGCCTGGTCATAAACATGATTAGCTCCAATTTGATCCCTTGATAAAGATGGCAAGAGTCTGGAATCACCCTTTTAAACCTATGTACTTAAATTAGATACAAACTCTCCATCCTTCAAAATATGTCTTCAGTTAATATTTTCATACTACGCAGGATATTCAGTATGTTTATGAATTATGCAGATTATATCTACTATTCTACACATTCTGTAATTCAACTTTAATTAAAATTATTATAAAATGAATGAAATTATTGTCTGGAACCGATGCCAGAGAGATTATATGGTCACAGAATCACTGCTGAGGCAGTGTCCATCTGGTATTGCTGAACATTGGATTTAAATGCAAGTGTCCCAGGGTCGAATGCGTGAAAATAAATTGAGGTTTTGGTTTGTTTGTTTATTCAGGTTGGTTCTTAGAGGACAAATGAGTGTTCCTGACAAAGTCATAGAACATCAGATCCATGCAAAAACTATCACAAGCCTCAATAGTCCATCCCATTAAGGACTGGTGAAATGTGATTTGTGCACAAAAACTTTCCTGCATCATTTAATTTTGATTTAAGTTAAAATTTCTCAGAAAACCAAACCAAACAATAAAATTTGTCACTTTCTGGTCAAGTGATAAACTTGAATTTCTTCTTATTAAACTGACAAATCAACTACGTATACAAATATAATTGAAGCAAACACTGGGTCATTTAATTTCATGCTTGCGTTCATTCAGTTCTATCTTTTCAGAATTGTACTACTGAAAAAATATGATCTAACTAACATAATAATAATAATAATCTGGTTTTTGTATTTCCATCAAGGTCAAACCGCTCATGTTTTTGCTGCAGGTAGATCGTCACAATCACTTCACTTCATTTAGGCATTTGGCTTCCTTTTCAAGATCAGAGCACATCATCCTATCGGTACTTAGATTGTAATATTTACCTTTTTTGGAGACTATGTTGGACAAATCTAGTGTCAGTTTTAAGTGCACGAGGAAGACCGAAGTACCAAAATCCTGGAAAATCGCCCCAAAAGGCAGGCACATATACGTATACCTTGTCAATGTAAGTAACCCCCCCCCCCTGGGGGGGGGGGGGTCACAAAATAATGGGTGGTGTTGGTACGGGGGAAATAAAATTTTCACCTCTCGGATAGGGGGGTCATGAAAAAAATTGCTGAGTCTCTCTGCTTTTTTGGGACCCACCCCCTTCCGAAGAAAATGCTAGCCCCCTTAGTTCAAAAGTTATGGTCAATTTTGTTTCAAAATGTTGTACAATCGTTGATCGCAAAACAATACAAAACATAAGAATTGAATTTCTTTGTATTTTATTGTTTTTCACCCTGCGATTTTTTAAATCACTGGCTGAGAAATCATAAAAATAGAACAATATACTTAATTCAAAAACGGTAATGTTGTAGATACTTCTTAAAATTAAAGTTCCACTTAAATCAATAGGTAATTTATCGTTGTCCCAAATCTAATAAGCATAATATGCAAATTAGTTGTTTTTGAACTTTAACGGCCATTTTCTCAAACTAAGGATTTTTTGGGAAAAAATGTTATAAATGGAAAACTAATCATTGGATTTTCATGACATTTGGCAGAAATGTTTATCTCAACTAGTTGAACAAATTAATGATGGGGTTTTTTTTTTCAATATTATCCCCACAAGTAAAGTTATTAACAAAAATCATGTTTTTTCTGGTTTTTACCCAAAATGCTGGTTTATATATTTCCTGTGGGATTTTGATAAAAACACATCATTGATTTCTTAGGAAGCAATTATATTACCTGCTAAATTTGAAATCTCTGTCATTGTATTTATCTTAATGGAGTTATAACAATTTGAAAATCCTACATTGAAAATCACGATTTTTGACTTTTTCACTAAAAACGGGACCTAATTAGCATATTTCAAGGTCAAAATGTCTGAATTGCAGTTTTTTGTATCTGGCACCTCATAAGCTTCCCAAAAATGTATGGTTTGTTGGGGTTTCAATGCAAAACTAAAGTGCTACATGTGATTATGTGAACATACCCAATGTTGGTATATAATAGGGTACTGGGCACCTTAAGAACTCCTGGTGCGGTCTTATGCACCTTGCATTAGGCCTAAAAAAATTGTTGACTTGCCCTTTGCAACCACCCCAATATTTGCCAAATTTAGGGTCGCTTTTTTTTTTTTGAACTTTGTATAAAAGAAGAACTTAACTCTATCTGAATATAGGCAAACAAATAATATCAAAATCCATACTGGTATAGATAGAGTACTGGCACAGTGGTATCATGTTTGTCTTACAAGCTGTCATTCACCATGACATAAGTTACATTTTAAGTATTGAAAAATGTTCGTTGTTTGTCCGCTGTAAGTAGACCTGTAATGATTAGTCACCAAACCAAAGTATTATCAAAGGTAACATGACAGGTATTGATAGTAAACTACGATTTTCCAAACTGTACTGCAGTGCACATCATTGAATTAATCTTCCTCAGTAAAAATGGAATGGTGGCAGTATTTAGTGGAATTGAGTATAGCAAAGCAGTTTACCTAGACCTAATACTATAGTTCCCGGAAGGATTGTGCTAAATTGCAGGTTGCAAAAATAAAGGATGCGGGCTGCGGGTCATGGGTTGCAGGCTGCGGGCCATAGATTGCGGGCTGCGGGCTATGAATTTGAATGAATGTTTTTATGGGAATATATCAAGGGGGAAGAAGGCAAGGTCCTACCAAAAAATACCTTTGCACCACCTCATTTGTCTGTCACTCGTTTCTGGTGGTACAATATAAAATCACATGTCTGAATTATTATTTGGTATCTGAAATAAAAGAGCAAATGTTTTGGGCGTGATTTTCACTCTTTGAGAACATTCAGAACATATCTTTTCATTACCATACCCATGTCCAAAGAGACATCAAATTTGCATTTCTCAGCTCATAAAAGCTTTCAAAAACACTTCCATTTCTTTATTCGATCAAAATTATTTTTTTCCTCTAAAACAGTGCCTTGCCTCCCCAAGCTTATTTTCCATTAAATATACATTTTTACATAATTAAATAAGGTACCAAAGTCCGAATACGTCATAGACGGAGGGCCTATATGGGCACGAAATCACTGCCTAGGCAGTACCCCCCCCCCC
>JXSR01S006878.1:2128-20178 GCA_000969725.1 Ophiothrix spiculata | reverse complement strand
GTGTCATAAAAATCATCATAGATGATCTTTTTCAATTTTCTCTAAGAATACCTTTGGAATGAATATTTTTATCCTAAAATACCCTCAAACATTGGTATGGGTTTCAGATTTTGCGAACGGCACAGTCCTCCTTCAATTCTTAATTCGAGGTCCCCACAAGGAACCGGTACCATTTAAAGAAATAAATGGATTTAACTGAGAAAATGCGTAATATTTGGTAGGAGGGACTGGAGGCCTCATGGGTAGGGATACTAAATTTTTGTTGGGGTCACCGGGGACGTGCCAAGTAAAGCTAGGAAATTGAAATATGGTTTGTATACAAATATAAATGGGGACCCATCCATGAACCAAATTTGAGTCAATCGTACTAGTCACAAGATCATTGTGGTACAACCTGCTCACATTTACAGCTTTCATAAAAATTTATCCAAGTCTTATACTTTATAAAATAAACACAACAAAGAATGCTTTTGATTTCAAATAAACAGTTACAGACTAAACGCTTGACTGATTAAGATTTTTTCCAAAACATAAGAGATTGTCAAAATAACTTCACTTCAAGGGTTGGGTTTCATTCTGATGTATTTCTACAAATTTATTTGAGTCCTTAATTGGACTGAACTTGATATTCTCTGCTCATTCTGGACCAGAAGTTCCTTTATTTTCCAATTCATTTCGACCATTTCCATACGTTTCACCTGTTTCGAGTCATTACATATTTTACATACACCAAATTGCTATATTTGTCTTAACAGTGGAGTTATCGATATATGTGGCGGATCACCCCGAAAGGGGGGGGGGGGGCTTTGCAGATGATATCAATTTTGATTTTATCATTTCATCTTATATCATTCTCTAAGCTTTAAAATGACACCTCAGTTGTTGAAATTGATCAAGGCCATCAAATTTTTACAACAGAAAATCTGCTAGAAATTCTTATAATTTTCTTCATTTTTTGCTGCCTATTTTCATCAGTTTCTCAGTGTTTTGTCGCAAAGTCACCCTTATCGGGGTAAGCCATCCCATATATCTCAAACAGTATGTTAGAATGTTATGAATATGTTTGCTACAAAATGTAAAATTTGCCTTATTAGTATGTATTTAAAGGGGCAGCAGTTCATGATCCACTTTTCATGTTCAAGTTCACCTCGTATCAAAATTGATTTTTTTTTTTAGCTGGACAGAATCCTTGACTGGTGTACGTAACACCAAGCCATTCTTTCAAATATGCCAATCAAGTGAAATTTTCAGCATACATTTGTGTCGTTCTCTTGATTTTATTTTGCTAGAAAAAATATGGGTTTTTGTCTCATCAAAATCATGAATTGCACCTTTAAAGGGGCTGCAATGGTGAAAATATGTTGAATTGGACAAATCATAAAAAAGTACTACTTCTATAAAATAAGTTAAAATTGTATTTAATATGGCAAATCATAAAATGTACTATACAAAAACCACGTTAAAATATGTTTTGTTTGATACCGGTGTTATCATTTGCGTACCCCCCGGGACGTAATGTGACAAAGGATGTGTTAAAGTTCTTTACATGTCATTCATCTTAAAGCAGAGAAGAATTCGGCACTTTCTATTCATCAAAGTCAAATATAATAAACATAGAAATCTTTAAACAAACACTCCACAGCAAAAATGTGTTCTTCTTGACGTTATGAACCGGGTCACTGGTTTTAGCTGGGATCCCAGGTTTTAGTCAGGTGCATATCATTTTACGATATGTCCCCCTCAATAATTTACATTGTGTAACACAGACGGTGTTTTGTTTCATGCCTACATTAAATTAATCTTGATAATTGTGGTTATACGGCTTTATATGATATTAAAACATACCATATAGGCCTACAAAATAATTTAATGTACACTTAATACGAAACAACATCGGAATTTTATGTTAAACAAAAAGGTTATATGTCATAAATTTCATGAGATTTATGGATGACGTCACAAACTTAGAAATACCACCGTAACTGAATATCCTACCAACATTCGTGTAGGCAAATTATCTCAGAGGTCAAAACCCATAGTAGTGTTCCGGCGACCCGTAGGTCGCTCGAACAAAAAGCCGAAGTAAACACAACAAAATTAAACACAGCTAATACAACAAAATTATGGAGGAAAGGGCTGGGAGGCCAGGAAGGCCTGTATTTTGCCCTCACCCAAACAAAAAATAAAAAGTTCCAAAATACAACAACCATGAAACAAGACAAATGGGACAGAAATGGTGCTCAAATAAAAATAATTAGGAAAGGTACTCAAAGAGAGAGAAAAAAAAAACCGAAATCTAATTATTAGTAGGCAGAAATTAGTTTTTGTTTCAATTTGTTTCTGAATTGCTTGACTGAAGCAGAACTCTTTAATGTATTGTCAGAAGAGTTCCAAAGTTGTGGACCAGTAGTTCTTACAGATTGATCTGAAAAAAACTCTCTTATTTTTAGTTAGCTGAAGATTGTTGTTAGTCTTGTCAAATAGTTGTGTATTTCAGACCGTTTTATATAAAAGCTATCAAACGAAGAAGGTAAATCACTCTTTTAGTATTTATACATAAAAGTACCCAATTCTAACATATACATATCTGTAATATTTAGCAAAGATTATCTTCAAAGCAAATAAAGATTTGGGAAGTTAAGTTTCCTTTTTCGTGGTTAATTTCACATGAATTTTTACAGCACATTTTAACTTATGCAATAACTAATAGCCGTAACTGATTTTAATATTACAAAATATGCAGAATACAAAAACAAAACTCAGGAAAGTCCCTTGACCTAGTATAATGCTCTAAATATTTATTTTCAAGTGCATGAGTAATGATCCATATTACAAACTTGGAATCACATGACAATATATCACATTTCCTGCTATAAATTTGTCTCGTTAATTAATTCTAAAAGTTTGGAAGTTTAAAAGGGCTGTAAAAATAAGCCTTCAATAAAAGGAACAATTGTATATCTAGGGTACATCTTTTATAGTTTTGTGCATGTTTGTTGTGTTTTGTCTGTCAACTCATGAGTAAACCCAAGTACATGCGTTTCCTCTTTCAATGTTGAATCAATGTAAAACGTTTTATAAATTTGCATCAAACTTGTTACAATGAGCATGTGGGCTGATTATGATGTTACTGAACTCAACACTCATGAAAGATGATGTTTAAAAATCAATGTTTAAAGGGGCATTGGACAAGTTTAGCATCATCCCCAAACTTTTCCCCAAGCATTTTGAGATTTTTGCATCATTTGAAGCATTAGCGGTAATAATAACAGCATGCAAAGTTTTATTGTCAAATTCAAACCCTATATACCAAAATATTAGATATTCTTTTATTTTTAATTATCATTGTCGACAACGATAAATACTGCCCTCTATAGTTGAATTTTTAAAATTGGTCTTTTTAGGAGATCTAATGCAAACTCCAAATTTCTTTTAAATTTATCTGCAATCTATGATGTGAAAGGAATGTTTTACAAACAAATCTTTGGATCTTTCTTGGTGTATAGCATCAATAAATATGTTTAAAGAATAGCCTCATACCCAAGATCAACAATCAAAATAAAATTCAATTTTTTGAATTTTCTGAAGGTTTAGATCAAAATGTTCCTGATATATGGTAATTGACTGCTATTTTCTAATATATGAAGTGTAAATCATCAACAAAATTTCGTCCAATGCCCCTTTAATTGCACTTGAGTGGGCTGGCACCTTATGAGTAGTCTGATCCATAGGACATTTGTTTTCCTGTTATATTATACAATTTTTGCAAATCCACAATCACATCATAATTTATCCACTGATTAGAAAACCCAAGTAGCCCACTGATTCTACCCCTCCCTGGAGAAAAATGGTTTTAAAAGCTTTTTCTTGTGGCAAAAAGTAACTGGCATTCTAGATAACTGGACTTACATTGTAACAATTATCTCTCACACATGGGGGTTTGTCATCCGTAAAAAGAAAGGGTTCTATTTACTGAACTACTGTATGTACACAATATCAGCCTATCTGTTAGTCTAGTCTTGATCTTTGCATTTCAAAAGAAAAAAAATCAGATTGCCTATACGCAGGAGCGGACATCCAGGCGTTTTGTTTACATCCGGGACGTTTGCCCAAATAGCGCGGTGAAAACATTTGCCGACTTCCCATTCAACTCCACGGAGAAAATGCCAGCTCGCAGAAACTTCGATTTTTGATTTTTGATTGATTTTAGTAAATTTTCAAAATATTTCGATCCCAAAATCATATGAAATGTGTGGTATTCAAACCACAACAAAATGACAAACAGCTCATCATTTCACATATTTCCTTCTCGCTAAAAAAGAAAGAAAATGAAGGGATGCCTGGCTGGAGTATTGATTGTTTTCACTGCGCATGAAGTCCAACGCGAGTTATTTTTAGATCGTGCTGCGTATGACGTAGGTCCACTATTCTGTATAGATGGTTGCTGCAGACTGATCATTATAATTCATGACTTTTATCAAAAAAGATAAATCTTGGAGACAATAAAAATTAAGGCTTCATGTGATACCACTTTTAAAACATACATTTTATTTACAATTTACAAAAGTTTGCCATTATCTCTGTATTTTTTGTCATTCATTCATTACCTTTGTTGATCTGGAAGGACAATTGTTTCATTACTTTTGTTGATCTGGATGGACAATAGTTTCATTACTTTTGTTGTTCTGGAAGAACAATTGTTTGTTTTAAATTTAGATGAATGTTCTGATTAGAAATAATTCATCTGCAAATAACCATGAGGCCTATATATTTTGTTCTTGGGATTTTCAGAAGTGGGGATGTAGCAATCAACCCTGGATGTAATCTTCTCACCCTTCAATACAAATTTTCAAATTGATGCTAGATTAATGTTGTGCCTGAAGCTTCATATGAATGCTACATCTTGCCTCATCTTGTGCTCTTCACTTCATCATATAGTTTACCACTGGTTTTAACACTATGCAGGAAGGGGGGTTGTCTTGAAGGCTTAAACTGTTAAAAAAAAAGACAGATTTTACATGATTTTCAACATACTGCAGGGGCTTAAACCCCTAAATTATGTACCTACCTGAAATTAATGAGGTCCTCCCTGTCAACAGCAATGTTTGCAGATAATGCAAGAAAATTATGGAGAAAGTCTTCAAATCGGTCTTGCTTTTCCTGTAAGGGGATGAAACAGAATGGTTAGTGATTACTAGTCACATTACAAACTTTTATAGGAATTGGTTAGAATTGCACACATTCACTTACCATACCAATCTTCTGAATAACAAATTTCAAGGAGGATCAGTTGATGGTTATCTGATAAGTCTCTCCATAGAACTGTGATGCTTGGTCTCCATTATTTTGGCTGTTGTTTAACGTTGAAGAGCTTAATGTTTGTACTAAATAGGCATATTTTCAGAAGAGACACAAGTAAGCAGCTGTTATTGTTATCCTGCCGTGAGCATCAGACATCAAAATGACAAAGTTCAAAGTTTTGATCACTCCTTCAAGAAAGCACTGGTCAGCTTGTCAACATTATCAATAGTTACCAAACTTGTCCACCCATGTTTACTTGAAGTTGAAGATGAATAAGGAATACTCAAAATTAAAACTTAGATCCAAGTCAAAGATATAGGGCCTAATTATACTCTAGCCAGCTCTTAAAGTGAAGATCCCTGAATATGTTTTCGATAGGTGTAATAAATTAATGCCAAAATAATTATTCCTGTTTAGTAGTAGTGTCAACAAATGATAACTTACAAAACCTCACATTGTTTATCTTTCACATTGACTTTGACAGAATGAACTTTGATTCTCAATCAATATTTTTTTGAAATTTTGATAAACAACAGATCTTTTACTTTATAAGTTCAAAGAACTGTTGAATATACATAATATCCGTGTGTTCGCACAAGTGTCATGAAAAATATACTAATTGTGGTCAATTTCAATAAAAAATAATTGGTACCATTTGGCTAATATCACATTAAAAGGGATTGCCCATGGTGTTTAAAAATTTGAAAAGTCTTGAAAGTCAAAATCAACATTATAAATCTTTTTTTAAAAAATGAGTTTATTCAACCCTATTTTACTTGTCCTTTCTCCACCTTTTATACTCTTTTGGTTTTAATTTCTTCAAAATATATTGCCCAATTATAAGGCACATTTCTCTTTTTATTTTTAGTTTGGCCCTCAAATACCCGGGGGTGGGGGGGGGGTGGGGGGGTGGGTACGCAAGCTCGTCATAGCACGTCAAAATCGGACCCTAAATGTCATAATCAAGTACAGCAAATTCCGACCCTTAATGGCGTAAAATATTCAAAATCATCCCCCTAAATGTCGTAATACACTAAAATTGACCACTAAATGGCGTAATGGACATTTGACCCATAAATGGGTTTATACACTGAAATGGACACTCAACGGCGTAACATATTATTTTCTGCTATAAAAACATGAATATAGTACATTGGAAGCCTTATCTGTTGTACTTCTTGGACTTTTAGAATAGCTGGTGAAAAAGTGACCCTAAAGTCGGAAGATTTTCTAAAAAGACAACCCTTAACGTCCAAAGTTACCCTTAAAAATGCACTCCTTTTTTCTAAAGACGTCGACGATGCCAATGGACGAGCATGCGTACCACATTTTTCTTCGAGCTCAAATCAATATCAGATTAAACTTGACTAAATCACCACTTAAGTGTCAAAAAGGAATTTATGGTTACCGGTAAACACTGAGACGGACAAATTTGTCTTCCATTTTACTATTTCTTCATTACTGACGAAACCATTACAGCGCAGTATGGTCGTGTTGCTCCTTTAATTCCCAAGAAATTTGCCATGTGCAAAGAAGTGGAGTTAAGGAACCTGGAAGGTGGTTAGGGTCCACGGTTAGAGTCCCACTGATGTATAGCCTAATTTGACTATTTTTCCATACATTTTCAGTCTGGGACAATGGCTGAATCCAGCAGGCTACTGGATAGAGCAGTCAAGCTGGAGCCAACATGGGGTACAGTCAGTGATGGTAGATGCAGCTTACATACAGCCACATATTGCTCTTGAACCACAAATCTTTTAATGCTTTAAATAATCATAATTCACTCCAAGACTCATAATTAAAAGAATTAATGTACAACTCAAAATTGTTCACTATATTTTGGTCCAGTTAATTTTTTTGATTTCCTACTCAGATTTTGGATATTATATAGCTCTAAGAAGATGACAATAAAGACTTACTTCATGTACATGCACAGCAAAGATGTGTTTAGGGTCAAAAAGAAATCATGAAGCTACATGCAACCGAATACAGCTGGATCTCCTGGTTGAGTCCAGACACTTTTTGACTAAAAAGTTAAAACTATTTATTTTTCATTCATCGGTCAGATTTTAGATATTATTTTTAAGATGATAATAATGAACCAAACTTTGTGTGCATTAAAAAAAGCAACAATGTGTACAGGATCAAAAGCTATTGACATACATGTAGCTACATGCGACCGAATGAAGTCACATCCACAGCTGCGCTGCTCGACCCTCCTGAATTCAGCCGTTAACCTGAACCGATTGTGTTGCAGCATTATAATCGAATTAATAAAAGCTACATGTAGCAACAGTCGTTTAAATGGCAAAACTAACTATACCCATTTCTTGAACAAACATGCCACTGACGTCTATAACACTAACAATTCACAAATTGAAAAGGTAATCCAATTAACAAAGACCTTGCATAAACCTCAAAATCCAAAATTACTAACTTTTCGAACATGCCAAATATACTCAAATCACAACCACAAATGCATTAATAATTATGTCATTATCAGCACTAAACAGGAATGTAAACAACCACCTACATTAGTTCTTATATCAGAGTGCAGGGACCCACACAAGTTTGTTCCCATCTTTACATAGGTTAATACCATAGATTTAAAACAGAGATGCCAGACTTAGTATACCGGCCAATTTAATCCCCATGCCAGAATAAAAATGGTGGTGAGTCTGTGATCTCCAATCTACAGATCTATGGTTACTACCCAGGTTGCTTTGGTCTAGACAACACACAGTGATACATCCATTTCATTTCCACTCTTGTCTCTCTGGCAAATTGACAAGACAAATATCAGTGCTGGCAAGCACAGCTTTCAACCAAGATAAGGTGAACAAATTTGCTTCAGTTCAAACATTTCTGAGGCAAGTTTTCCATTGTTGGATCTTAACCATTATTTACCATTATTCACAGTTCCAATATAAATTGTGGCTGTTCATGAGGTAGTTCCATATCCTGATGTGGTTGATCAACAGGCATGGGTCTATTGTTGATCTAACTGATTTATGTCCTGGTTTCCTTCATCATAGTGAGCAACAGTGCAACTCTGAGGCGGCACAAGAGTTCAAAATTATACAGAACAGAATCTGCATGTGTTAAAATGATGTGGACAAGATCAAATCAAGGTCCGTAACAAATAACGTGGTCATATGCTGTATCTTTAAGTATTATTCTACAAATCTTTCAGTATAGACAACGCTGACCTAAAGATAACTTTTGGTATAATCGATCAATCATACACATGTACAAATTTGGACAGCAATGTATGACCTGATGCATGTGACCTCACATCTAATGTTATTGGGCCCTTCCAAAAAGTAAGAAGCACATGGCAAACCACAAGTATCACATATCATAATTTTAAATGGCAATAAGCTAACTAACAAGCAATGCCATACATCAATCAATCAATCAATCAATGATACAAGTACTTGCATAACATGCATACCCCATGAAGGAGTCTATTCATACAGGGTACCAATGGCTTTACGTGACTGTTCGACCACGGAGCAAGTAGAGTAAAGTTTCTTGCCCAAGGAAACAAGGAGATGAAATCAAACAGCAGAAGTTGTTGTTCTGTCTACTAGATGATATTTACAGGCAGCTTTTTACAGGGGTGTGAGAGTCGGATGATAAAAACACTGAAAATAGTACTTAACAAAATGTCCATAACAGACTGAAAAAGAATGAAAATTTTATGACTCTCTGGAAGGCACAAAAAGCTGAATTCAGCTTAAAAGCTAACTCTCACACACATACATGTGTTATAAGAAAAGTATGACAAATACAAAAATTTCAGAACAACTGAAATTCTAAATCTTTTAATAAGGACTTTTAATTTTAAGCCTGTAGCAAAGATCAAATATTAAAAATTTTCCTCCTCCTCCTCCATTTTATTTCCAACATGATCCTCAAATTACAATATTGGCAAATTACCAAATAAGAGGTAAACACATACAAACCAAAAGACATCATACTATAATTCACAAGATGTATGTTTGTATGTTAGCTTATAACTCCAGAACCCTTGACCCCATCTGGACCAAACTTGGACCATGTAGCAATTGCCCCCCCCCCCCTGAATGTTCTAAGGGGGATCCGGTCAAGGTCATCTAAGGTCAAAGGTCACCAAAGGTCATTTTGAGGTCAAGGCACAAAATTGACAGGAATGTTGACCCAAGGTCATCCCAGGTCATTTAAGGTTGTGCCATAACTCCAGAACCCCTGACCCCACCTGGACCAAACTTGGACCATAGTAATTGGCCCCTGAGAATTTTGATGGGGGTTCAATTTTGAAATTGTTCAAAAAGTTTAAAGGGGTCCAGTCAACTTGTGGGGCCCGTGCGTAGTGCGGGTACCCCGCTAGTTATTTTAATCTACTCCACTCACTATTTGAACTACTGATGATCGAAAGAAGGTAATCTTAAAAATAAGGCGGACAGCTTGAAATACTTCTACACTTACTTGTTGAGCTGCCTCTGATGGGGTGGGAGGAGAATTGACATACAGCTCCCACTTGACCTTTAAGTTGCGTCCCCAGTGGCTACTACATGTACCTTCCTCCATTGTCATTGAGTAAGTGTCCTCTTGTTAACTTGCATAGAAATCTAATAAAAAGATAAAATTCAGTTGACACTTTAGTACATTACAATTTGTTCTTTAATCAAGATACTACAGAATTTATTTGTTTTTTTCTGCTATTCCAAAACCCCACTATTTATCTACTAACACCCACCACCCTTCATTAAATAACAACAACATTTTGTGAAATGTGGCTATTTTTCAAATCTTTTATTTTTTTTAAATATAGTCTCTTTGTTAAATATTGTCATTTTGTTAATTGTTCCCATTTGCAAAAGGTCATTTTATAAAATGTCATTTGGAAAATCTCCCTTGTTTTGGTAGTTGTCTTCATTTTATAAAATGTTTTCATTTTTTGGTGAATTGTTGCACTTTTGGTAACATGTTGTTATTTTGTTAAATGTCCCCACTTTGCAAAATGTCATAATTTTGTATTAAATGAAGCCATTTTATAAAATGTTTGCAACATGTCGTAATTTTACAAAATTATGGACATTTTGTCTGTGAAATATTATCAAGAGATTCCTAAATGTTGGAAGAATTCAGAATAGTATAGCAGGGTGCCAAAGTAATGGCGTGTAAAATAAATTTGGAACTACCATGTGTCCAACATGAATTTACCCCACTAAGTACAACATCCCACAATTAAACAAAATCGGAATAACGGGTTGTTGGAGTAGCCACGGTAGTGGGATTTATGTACATTTTGGAATATTGGGGTGTAAATATAGTGGCGATTCGGAACAATGAGGTGCACCCAATTGTTATACTTTGAAATTGAATGACCTAACCATTCTCACTATTTCATCATAAGTTTTCATGACATACAATATATGAGAATAAATTTTGTGCTTATAAAAAGTGCATAATAATTTTGTGATTAACTATAAACATTTCTCAAATCATTCCAATATATTTATGGTATTTCTTTCTCAGTCACTCAACTTTCAAATTACAAATACAGTGGTTGGCTGACCATGTGTCATTAACTAGGCAAACGAGGATGCATGCAAAATATATATATATTCCTTAATGCAAGCCCTGTACTTCTGTCCAAGCATATGGCAGAAGTAGAGGTCATGCAATTTTTACCTTATTAAAATGAAAGAATGGCATTGATCATCAAAATAAAAAAATAATGTAATTCACTTCATCAAGAACTTACAAAGGGGGAAAAATATATCATACAACCAAATCATTTTATGTTGCATATGTAATCTACAATAAAAGAACCAAGGTTTTAGATAGAGACCCGTCTGCCCGTCTTTTGGACGGGCAGTTTTAACGTTGGACGGATAAAATTTGCAAAGCATACTTTTTCGATGTGTGTATTCAGAGCTTCTCAGCTTCTCTCAAGATTCCCGACCATTTCCATTACAAAAATTATATGTAATATATATTGTTGACATTATTTACATTTACTTGTAAAGCAAGACATGTATATCTTATAATTATAGCGAAAACAACATTCTTGGACTGAGTTTATTTCTGAGTTTTATTCTAGTTTTTCTTGATCCATTTTCAAGAAATAATTTTCCACGACGCCGCGCCAAGTTTGTTTACAAATTGCAATTTATGTGACGTCACAATTTCTTACTACTTCTTCTAGCCATTGGAAAACAATGTACATTCGATGGGTTACAGACTGACCGCGGTACGCGATCTTCTTGTTTAATTAGTACAAGAACAAAACTGGATCATATTAATAAAACATAATGGATATCATCATAATTTTAGGACATTTTTTGACCGATTATTGTCTTGGTAAGTCCGAAAATATGTATCAACGCGCCGATAAATGCTTGTCACAGGAAGTGTAAAATTTGCAAAATTCGGCAGTCGCACCCAAATTAAGTTAACAAACACTTCGCATGACTTCGAAATTTTGTGTTTAATTTTGTCACATTTTAGTGTTTAGACGTAAAATTATGAATATTAAAAGATAGCTCTGGTGATCCCCAAAATCGCCCCCTTGAAATGATTAACTAGGGCTATTTTAAAATTAGAATAGCCCTGGTAAAAAAAAAAGTTCCTGAGTGCTGTTTATCTTTTTTTTTCCAAATTCAAATTTTGGATGGGCAACTTTCAAATCCTGGCTAAAATGTTGCTTCCAAAGACTTAACCGGTAACCTCGTTTAACCAAAGGGGGGGGGGGGGGGGGGTTGCAACCCTCTAAGGTTTTTTCCCCGCGGCATAAAAACACAAATAACTGGCAATTAAACAATATTACAGCATTTGCAGATTTTGAAGTCCTGAAATGGGCTTGGGACAATCAGCGGTGGAACACTGCATACACTTCCCAATACAATGGGAGTTGGGGAGTACAGGTAGGTGGTAAAGGTATGACCCCGGGGGTATGACTCTAATGCTGCTATCATACTTGTGTAGTTTTGTCAATGTGTGATGTGTATTTTTTGCAGAAACTTGGTGCTTCTGGTTGTCATAAAGGCAAATAAAGCTTAAAGTCGCTGAGATAATCGATATCGGCAATATTTTGTCCCAAGGCATGGTTTTTTCAAGTTGAAATGGATTCAACTTTCAGAGCGACATGTAGTGATGAAGCTGCAAAGCGAAAAAGGTGTGAAACAATGCAATCAACAGAGCTACAAAGCGTCAAAGCTGCAAAGCTACAAAAGTAGGAAAGCATCATAATATAAGGTACCAATGGCTCTTATTAATTTATTTATAAGAGATCTCATGAAGGACACCTATTTCTTAAATATTTACCCAACCATCACACATATTTCATGTCAGTCCTTCAGGTTTCAGGACTGTTGTAGAACAATAATCTATAAAAAAAGTCATCATATTCTGTCAACTTGCAGCCATTTTTCTAACGGTAAACTGACAATCTTCACTAAGTTAATGACACTTGTTGACAAGGCTGGCAGATGGTCTTCTCCAAAGATGATCACAAATGCAACTAAGATAATATTTAAAACATCACCATGGCCATGAACTATTATAGTGCATTCTTAGTAAAATAAGTACATGATCATCCTAGTCACATTACAGGTTAGCTGATATTTTGAGAAAATCAGCTGGCAATCTTATCAACTGGTCAGGGTTATCAACAGAAGATCATTAATTCACCATTAGTCAAGAAAATTGGCTCAAAGTTGGCGGAAGACCCACTGTTTGAGTGATATGCACTAGATATGATGAATTACAGGCTACCGCATGTGACAAGTGGAAGATCTAGAATTGTTTACAGTGCTCCAACCACACCAAGCCAGAACCACACCAAGCCAAAAAATCAATTGGCAAAGATAGTACAGCAAGTTAAGTGGCCTCACCATGAATCCAAAAAAAAAATGCCATCTGCGAAATCATCAACAACTATGTACATTATGCTGCTCCTCCATCATTGTACTATGATCATTATGAAGAATTACATGTATAGGCCTACATGTTTTAATAGCTCTTTTTATTTCTTATTTGATTACATGTATGTGTTAAAGTTACACAACAGTATTTTTTAGGATATACACAATGTACACTCTTCTTATAACCTTAGCTGCTGTTAAAATAATAAAGTGTTAGACATTTAATTTCCTATACAAAACATCAAATACAAAGTCTTAGAAAATGTTGTAGCACAGCCTTGTACGAAAATATATTTTCCTGACCAGTTAATTACAAGACCTTGTGGTTTTCATATTTTTTTTTATGTCTGGCAGAGTGGTATCCTACAGCACGTACATGTACTACTAAAGCCTACTATGCTGTAATTATGTACCTTACGCCTTCAGTTGTGTTTATGATATTCTATAATTTCAGCGTTATCAGTTATATTGTAAAACTATAGGCCTATGTCTAGATTTTCTTTTTGATGTCATCACCAAGCCAAAATTTTTGATGGTAAGATTGTATTGGGAGGGATTGTACATGGTCAACTTTAATACAGAAATTCATCTAGACTTACTATTTTGTTGAGTGGTTACGTTTCATGTTCTATCTCGAACATATCACAACTATTGGTATAGATGGTCATCGACCCATGACGGGGTCGAATTGGTGAACCATCTACCAGGGACTCGGTTTTAAGGCGCACGCGCGATAGCGCGCTACTGCGCACCTTAACTCACTTTTGGTAGCGCGATTTGTCGCGCTCCTTGCATTACCCAGGCCCGGGGTTTTCTCCACGCCGGAGCAAAACCAAAAAATAGTCGCTTCCGATCGGCAAATAATTGGTCATTAAAAAATAAAAAATCGAGCAATCTGTAAAAAGTCTCGGCTAAAAACAAGTAATATTATCTAAAAATGTAACATTTTGACGATAAATATGCATAAAAATCATTTTTGAAGGCATTTTCACAGCCATAACAAACCTTACGATGACTTACGATGTGTTTTCCTTAACATTATTTATTAATTTATGCATAGCAGTGACGTAAAATGGGGAAATACCCCATACGTTGCGGTGATTGGACGATTGCCGCGATGTGTCTATTATTTCTTGACCCGCGCTGACCTCTTTTTTGTGGCGTGTGTTGATAATTTACGTGTTTTTAAAGTAACAGATTTGACAGGTCATTGTTTTGAATTTTATTTGGAATATTCCTTTTAAGGAAGCATGTCTCAATCTAATATTATATGCTTTTTAAAGAGAAACTATCACCTGCTGATCGGGAAACATGCAGCGAAATGGCAGTAAGGAGGAGTAATGATGAGATCAGTCTACGGAAACCTCAAGCGAGCGTGAATTTGGAAGGGACCGGCGGTAAGCTTACTCATGAATCATGTGAGTCGGAACTTTCAAAATCAAAAGATGAAATCGAGAGGGAAAAAAAGCTAAAAATTGCAACCTCGTTACAGTACCTCGTTTTGCACAGATTGGGGGGAAAAAATAGGCCCACATTTTTATTTGATTGAACTGCTTAACAACCATAAAATGGCTCTATAAAAAATCTTAAAATCTGTCTTCTGTAAGGGCACCAGATTGATTTCTATGTGCAGAAGCCCTCTGGCTTTGAGGGGCTTCGCCCCCTCGACCCCCACCAGGGCGTTGCCCCTGGACCCCACGCCGTTATGCTCACGCGCTACGCGCGCTCGAATATCAATGCTCTACCAATGCTCTCCTTATTACCTCCAGGAGAGCTTTTTAAAACTCCCCTGGCTATTTTAAAACTGAGTCCCTGCATCTACGGATCTTCTTAATTGACCATTACACCGCCCTGGAAGCTTCTCCCGGTATTTCTCTAGACCTACTAATTGGACTATTCCAGAAATTAATGGTACACCCCCTAAAGAAGGCATGGGATTCCCAAATATTTTGCATGAATTTCTCAGTGGGAAATCCCAAAATAAATCAACGTTTTCCCTCCATGATGGTGTGGAAGGCATGGGAATTCCGAAATATTTTCGCCAATTTAGTGCATAATCCCAAAATATTCACAATTTTTTGATCAAATGGGTAAAGAAGGCACGGGAATTCCAAATTTTCTGTCTTAAGATGGACATACCCCTAAAGAAGGCATGAAAATATCAAACCTGGAATTCCCAATTTTTCTAGAAAAAACATGGATGCCTTCTTTAGGGGTGTACAGTTAATTTCTGGAATAGCCCATTGGTCCAATATTCTTCAGCTTTCTTCTATCGATTCATGACCCTTGCCCTGGGAATGATCAGAACCCAAGGGGGAACTCGCACTTCCACCTCTGCAATGTAGGCCTGCACCTTGCTATAATGATACTCATTGTACATGTACCATTTTTTTTTATCCCGGGGTTTTATCCTGGGACAATGAAACCTAAAGTTTTATAGTACCAGGTTTCATCCCAAAGTTTCAATACAGTTTTTTTTTTTTGTGATTTATGATACCATTTTTTCATTTTAGGGATCATATTTTAGTCGTATCAATACATGTTTCCCATCATTGTACCATGTCTAGAACTTGTCTTGTTGTTTGAGATAATATCATCCATAAATAATATGATTATACAATCCTCGACTGACTATTTTGCTGCAGCCCGCTTGGCAATACAATGAAAAAAATGTATCCCCCCTTGCCTGTTTAGGCTATGCTTAATTACAGATGCGTGAAATTGCATGACTATGGTGTCAATGGATATCACGAGTTAGAATTTTCAAAATCGAAGGCTTTCGTTCCAAGCATGGTATTGATGATATTTTTATCATGAGTCTGTGTAAGAATATAGGCGTGACACAAGGTCAAATGGTTTTGCAAAATGCTGTTAATTATAATACGACAAGAACCGAGTCTAGGCGAAAATGGACGGTAAGACCACATTTTTTCAGTATTTAATGCTTTAGTTTCTTTGTAAAAAAATAAAACATGGAAAATCACTCCGTCGACATTTTCCGTAATTGAAACCGGAAGTGGTTTCATTATGACAAATATTGCCTAAAATATAGAATTAAACACCGCGAAAAACATTTCTAGATGTTAACCTTCCAGGGCGGTATGATTGACCAGCTACCAATCAGATGGTCAGATGATGTGTTTGAGATAGAACATGAAACGTTACCACTCAACAAGTTACCACTCAATAGTAAGTCCAGATGAATAGATTAATTACTTTCTCTATTTTAGTTCACTACCTGGATGAATGACAACCTTCATAAATGTAATGATCAACTTTGTTCAACATAATACAATGATCTAAACCTCATTAAACAGAGCTATTTTCTTAGAATGTATCAGGTTCAATGAAAGTTATTGTCAAAACATTTGGTGCCATGCTATCGATATGGGTTCCTTTTGGAGAACAACACATCGACCTAATGGACCTCATGGTTCAATCAATTAGTCACAATGATAACTGTCATTTATTGAATTACCAATATAAACTAAAATAATTGTCAACATACGTGTATACACCGTCCTGGAAGCTTCTCCCGATTTTTCCCTACACTTCCTAATTTGCCCAATATTCTACTGGCAACCTCGTGAAGTTTGCCCTTGGAATGCCCGGGGCTAAGCGGGGAACTCGCACTTCTTCACTATATGGGCTGAATCGAGGGGTGGGGTGAATTGTCACATTATTTTTACAGAGCAAGAAATTACCATCTATCTTCTAGTTACTACTTCTTAGTCAAAATTTAAATACACTTTTTTGCAATCATGCAGAACCATTTAATATAGGTTATATGGTACCCAGGTATGGTATTTAAATCCCGGATACCTACGGGTTACTCCGATCATTTGTCTAGTGTAAAGTGAACAGTTGTGTGTTATCGAAACTTCTGCAAAGAAAGTTACATAATTTTATTTATTTTGTTTGAGATCATAATATTACACCTCAACCATAATAATAAGCTAATCATTATTTGATTAACATAAGCCCATCACTCTGGCATCATTCATAGTCAGTCCTCAATATTTTCCTACCCCTGTGCCCGTTTTGATGCTTTGTTATATGCATAGTTATTTGCTGATGCATCAAATGCGTGTCAATTGCCTTTACAATTAGTCTCTTTGCAGCTGAGAAGTCTGAGCCCAGCATGACGTTAGAATCATATCAACCTAAATGTTGCGGTAAACATAAAGGTCACATTAATATTACGATCACAGCTTACACATGGATAGATCCGCAATGGGCCGACTTCACCCGTATAGACCACGCTGTAACAAGCCGGAAAATGCCGAGTTGACATGTTATTTTTGATGTAATAATCCTCAAATTCCACCTACGCAACATAAAATTGAGTGTCTGATTTGAAAAAAGACATTGTGTTCTAAACAATATCCGAATTATAAAATGTTGCATAGGACCGATTTTGAGATTTTTTTGGTCAATTTTGCCATACAGAACTTAGAAAATGGCGAAAAGATTGAAGCAAAGTGAATGAATATAAAATTCAACCTTTGAAAAGTGACATTATCTTTTCAGCTTCTTATCCGTGAATTATTTTGTTTAAAGTTCTACGAACTCAATTCAGTCATTTTTTCAGTATGTAATGCTTCAGTTTGTTCTTGAAAAAATAGAAAATGAAAAATGTATCCGTCGGAGTTTTCCGGAATTCAATTCGGAATATAGCATTAAACACCGCGAAAAACGTTTCTAGTTATTAACCTTCCAGGGCTGTGTAATACGTGTATGAGGTTTTTTTTACTGTTGTTGTAAATGAAATGGTATATTTTTACTAATACTAATAGGACTAGATGTTTCAGATGCCTGCTTTCTATTGTTAGATTT
>JXSR01S006877.1:2908-14420 GCA_000969725.1 Ophiothrix spiculata | reverse complement strand
TGTGGTGCAAAAATAAAACAAATTATAGATCATCTAATAAACGGTTAAAATATCACATAGGCCTAAAACAAATTCAACCGGTTAAAAACAGATACAATTCAAAGACTCACCTAAAATGTGAATTTAAGACAATTTATTTCTCCATTTCGATACAATAATTTTATAAGGTCAACTCGGCAAGATAGATTATCTTGTCATGTGGCCCCGCATGTGGCATGACCATTTTACCTAGTTGACAAGTCTAATCAAGGAATGTACTTGGTCTAATGACCCTTAGTAGCTTCCGTAGAAAAGAATATAATGCTCCTCGATCTGAATGAGTGGCAATCAATCCTGAGTGCTGTTAGTAAACATTTATAGCCTCTACTACAGTCTAAAAACATACAGTACGCGTATTGGAGGTATAGTCAAGCGTGGGTTGTTATTTGCAACAGATGCTAATTTTTGTGTTGCCAATCAACGCAGCTGGCGTCCTCATCTGCCATTAAAATGTGCACAGCTGAAAATGTGTCTGTCGACTGCAAGTGCAAGATTATGATGCAAAGAACCCAATGAATATCTACTTATTGCGACAATCAGCTTCTTTTGAGTAATTGGAACCAAGAAACCTGTCTCATCACTTCAAAATGTCATCGATATCGAGTATGGCTCGGTTTAAAAACAGCCCTTCCAAATCGGCATCTGGTAATGTATTCCGTATTCGTAGACCTACTACAGTAAATAAATGTCGTAATAAATGTATTAAAATGTGATTGATATTTCTTATTGCCAAATGTTATTGTATATCACGATCTTAAAATAATAAAATACACCCTAAAGTCTATCTTCTAAATAAGCTCCCTGAAAATCGCGTCCAGAATATTCAAACAACTGTACTTCTACTTCTACTTCTACGCTTATTCTCATGATCATCAAAGCCTTTTCAGCATCTAGTCTTCAAGAGACTAGATGAGCTCTCTGGTCCTAGAGAGATGATATACTTTTGAAGGTATAGTGACTATGCACTCTGGTCCTAGAGAAGATGACGTATTTTGACATACGGTCACGGTTGCCGGGGAAGGTTCCCCTACTCTTATTTCGAACGGCCGTAGCCTAGCCCGTGACGTTCTTTTACATCCGATAGTGTGTAATTCAGAATTTAAAATCAATTGACAGACGTAACTTCGTAACACGATCGCTATGACAATTTTCCACAGTGACAAGGACTTGGGCCTGCGTGATGATCGCGGTAACTACCAATCACATCCAACTGCATGAACTGCAGTGGTCGCGTATGGCGCAGAGTACGTACTACTTGACAACACGCGTTAACGAGTAAAAACCCCGCAAACCGAGCGGGGAGCTTATTTCGAAGATTGACTGTAGTTCCATCGAATGTTACTCCAGCTCGTCCCTCCCTTGACTTATATTAGCATGCCACAGATTTGATCATGTTGATTGGCGTAGATTGACTTTAGGCATGAAAATTCTCAGCTTTTTCGCGGATTTCCGCGTTTTTTGATTTGCCCTGTTCCTATTTTTTAACTCTAAAATCCGCATTTTTATATGCCGCATAAAGAAAAAAAACCTGGGAAATCCGGGTATTGCCCAAGACCAATAAAAATCGTAAAACTATGATATCGCCCAAGATTAAAATGATACAGGAATCCGTGCCCTGAACATTGCTGCACCTGCCATTTCATGTGGGGGTATTACACCCTCTGAACAGCCAATACCGATTAATATTTTTGAGGGAGTGAGACAATTAAAATCAGGCGGCTAAGGATCTATATGCCTTGAGCAATTTTAACACGAAGATAGCCTGTGACATGATCAGAACGAAATTCAATCGGTACTAACATTCAGAGGTATATTTTTGCTGCGAAAATGGTGTTTTCTGGCGGCGTATTTACTTGTGATCGCACTGATGTAGTGCAAAATAGATTCGGAGATAAGGATGTTCGCGATATAGATAGCGGACTTAGTAATCTGTGGCGATGGGATTGGTTAGAGGTGGAAGTGAAAGGCCCGGACGGGAAATACAACTTGATGGAAGTCATGAGAAAGCTCGATAAACCAGGGAAATGCTATTGTTTAGTATGTAAGAAGGAGATAAAGTACTGCGGGCGAGGTCTGCCAGCACTTCGTGACCACTATGAAATGTATAACCTTGCAGACAAATTTTTTGTTGACAATCAATTGATGGACAAAAATTTGCTATAAATACTTTGACGGTAACTCAAAGTAAAACACCCCCTAACACTTTTTTTTTTTGGGTTGCTAAAAGGCTAAAACCCAGGAGCTTCCGGGGCCGCTGCCCCCTGGGCCCTACGCTGGTACCCTCGATGTGGGCGCTTCACTATATGGTTCAGACTGCCCATCACCGCAGGTATTGGCTGATCAAAATTGGTCCGCATTTTGACCAGTAGAATTACACAACTTGACAGCTCACTCGCCCTATCAAACTACACGGCAAACGTTCGTGAATGGAAGGCTTTGGTGAAGAGGTTGAAAAAATGGCGATGTTTACATGCGCGACCTCTGCATGGCGCCCCGCGTTTAACAACGCGTTACAAGCATTCGCGCAATCACTAATGCGTCACGCATGTTGTGTGTTTGACGCGGAAAACAAATGCCTTTAGGGCACGGGCCAATCAAGTGCTTAGATTCATTAGCGGATACCTGCGTCTTATGTCAGTGTGGAGTTGTTGAAGACATAAGAGGCCGGGGACCAGCGTACCTGGGCCCCAGCCAGGGCGTTGCCCCTGGACCCCACCAGGGGACCTAAGGCGGGCCCCTGGACCCCACCTGTTAGGGGCGAGCAGCAAACCGCTCGCAAGGTGGGCTACTCGCAAGGTACGCCCACCTTCTTTTCCCAGAGTTATCAATTATAAACCCTTTCAGCTTTTTTTTTTCAAACCCACTTTTCATGCCTGTGACTGTACATTTATTGAAATCCTTAAATTTCCTACAAGTAATGAAATTTTGAATGCAATAAATGTGTGAAGTAAACCAGCGTATGACCTTGCGTAGTACAAAAAACTTTATTTTCACATGATTACCGTGTCAAACAACCAATGAATTAGTCACTTGCGGTGCATTTTCGTTATTGACGTGTCGGATCTAGGCCAAATAGAAATTTATTTGGACAGTTTAAACAGAAATCCAGAGTGTTGGGCCCAATTGTTTGTTAAAGAGGCAATTCATGATTCACTTTTCACCTTCAAGGTCAGCTCTATTAAATTTTATTTTTTTAGTTTATAATTAAGAATCCTCAAATTGTGTATGTTCTGATCCCCAAACCATTCTTTCATATATGTGCTTGCATTTTGAGAAAAGTGAGAAAATGTGTCATTTTCTAATTATTGTTGGGGCCCCGACAGTAATTACAACTCGGTAGCCTATTTAGAGATTTTCAAAATGCTGAAAAAGCTTGTAACTTGGAAACCAACGATCGGAATAAAGTGAAATTTTCAGTATATGTTGTACGGTACTCTTTTTTAAATTTAGCTAGCAAAGAGACAAGGTTTTTGTCACATCAAAATCATGAATTGCACCTTTAATGCAAGCCCTGGATTTCTGTTTACACTGTCGAAAAAGTGCCATAAATGCTCCCACGCTCCTTTAATAGATTCAAAAAAGAACTATCAACATTGGGTTTTTAAATGGGTAACAACGCCCTCTTAACCCAGCCACACTACCATATGTGACTCGTCATATCGAAAGGTACCTTAAGGTTGGCATAGTAAATTACGAGATACGGGCCATTGAAGCTGAGCATAGTCAAAAATAAAGTCCAAGGTCGAATTTCTAATTTCATCAGAAAAGTTACCTTTGAGGTTTATTAATCAGGTTCTAACATCCGAAACGTAAGACAAATGTTTTAAAAGCCGAGATAAAATCCTTGTCTCCATTCAAGTTTTACCAGTAAAGAAACTTAATTTTCTCAGAACCGTAGTTTTCTGAATCAGCCTGATGCCTTTTACCAATTTGGATGTAACTTTTCAATCAAACATCCAATAATCAAAAGCAGGGTGTCATTTTAAAGCCTAAGATGTCAGCTTTCAGATGAAACCAAAAAATCAGTTTTAATTTTGGGATCCTTAGGGTACCTTTTGATATGATGGGTCACATATTGCACCAAGAACAAGAAGAAGGGGCATTTCTTGGAGCCTAGTATCCTAGAATATCTTATCTTGCTGTAAATAATAGTTAATTTTCTTGGATACTTGTTATATAGTCTCTCTCTTAGGACTATACAACATTTTATGTTGCTCGAGACTTGTTGGATACTATTTTATTGGCTACTTTGTATCCAGTAGGAACCAAATATCTTGGATGCTATGTGGAGGTCTCCAGGCACCTCCTGAAACCTTGTTGTAAAAATCTAGAAGGCGCATTATAGCTGGATACTCCTGGCCATGGTGCTACTGAGAATTGCCTAAAAGTGTACGGGAGACCTCCAGAAGGTATCCCGGAACCTTTTATTTTTGCTATGGGGTGATGATGCATGGTGTGTTGGGGTGTGTGGGTGTGTGTGTGTGTGTAATGTGCATGTATTCTGGTTTAGTTAAGTAATTTTTTTTTGGCTTTATCTTGCAAACCATATGTGGCCTACAATGTACACATAGGGCCGTATTCTCGAACGATGTTTAACGCTAATCATTGTTTAAATCGCGATTTAAACGATGATTAAAATAAACGTAATTCTCAAAGAGTAACTAAATACAGTCACCGTTTAAATCTTGACCACGTGTCGTTAAACTTCTCTAAAATGCGTTTAAGGTGTGTTTAAATTTTATTTTCATCATGTGTCCGACAACTCATTTTTGTTGTTTTAAGCTTTAAAAATGTAATAATACTAATTAAGAATGCTTGAAAATTATAATATGATGGCATCGACATGACCATGACAAACAAATGACTCAAAATCTGTTCTTCTTGATAAAATATACCTTTTATTGTCATTGTAAACATGGTAATTGTGTGCATGCTATAGCGTAGGTCTATCTTCACGTATTCAATACACAGGCATCAGTTGATAAAATGACACAAGCCGTGTAACCGATGAAGCGAAGAAATCTTTATTGACTAGGGACCTTCTACTAATACAAATACTTTTAGGTCACTTGTGCATATCTTTTGCATGCACAGTTCAGTGGATGATATTTGTTAGTTTTAAATATCGTTGTTAACTAGACGCACTGTTTAAATGTTTACCGAGCGTTTAGTTAAAATCAGAATTTAACTAAACGCATTTTAAGTCTAACCAACGTTTAGCTAAACATCGTTCGAGAATACGGCCAATTATGTTTAGTAAGTGGGTGATGGTTGGGTCAAATTTTTCCTTTACCTTGATACATTGGTGCCAGGGGGATTGTGGTTGTGCAAGAACCTAAAATCTTAAATAAGAATTGGAAATTAAGAAGAAAAAGCCTTCTAGTGAAGATGCATGAAATGGTTTAAACTGCAGGGGTGTGAGAGTTCCTCTTTTCAGCTGATTTCCTCGTTTTTGAAAATGATCATGTGCTAAAATTTTAGCTTTTTCATTCATTTTCAGCCCATTTTTGACCTTTTACTCGAACTTTACGACGCTTTTCCTTGTTTTTGTCAACTGGCCTCTCACACCCCTGAAACTGACTTTTTCAAATGTGTGCTTCTAATCCTAGGTCCATCATTTGGCATTTCTACTTCCATGCGGCGGAGTGGCAGCCTAAGTAACCTGACCAGCTCGAGAAGAAGCACATCAGCAAATCTGGCACCTACATTCAGTAATTCGTAAGTATAATGTTTATTTCAAAAAATACAGAGCAGATGTGTGGGGCTATATGTCCACTGATACTGAAATTGAATGATTTGGACCCCCCTCCCCCCTCCCCCCAAAAAATAAAAAAAAAATAAAATAAGACTGTGGTAAAAAATGCATTGATTTTTGCATTCTGGATAAAGATAACAATAATGTTTTTCATCCTGAGTGCAGTCATGTGCCACTGTCAGAGTATTGAATCTATTAGTAGGATCGCGTCGTTCTTGAAAAAAAAATGAATGTAGTATTGCCATTGAATGGGAACATTTTGTCAAAAAAGACACAATCCTGCACCTTGATGCACTGTCAAAGGCCCTAATTTTCAGCACATTTTCTTGTTCCAAAATCCATTCAAATCTTGATCGCTAGATCTGCAGGTAGCAGTATGCACTCGATATTTTGATCCAACTTTCAAGCTCTTGCCTGTGTGCTAATGTAAGCACCAGTGTTAGTAATTAGGCCTAAAAAATAATTGTTTGATTGGCATAACATAGAAAAAAAATAGGGTAGGTAGGTCGGATTAAATTTTTTTGTTTAAGTCTATGTTTCACATACAAGAGTACAAAATTTACGTCACTTATACAAAAACATCTTCACGTTTTCTGTAAGACATCTTTTATTTGTCTATTTGAATGTCTTGCAAGCCATATCTCGGGCCTCTGTGAATCAATTCCCATTAAATTTGGGATGTTGAGGTTTTTTGCCATGCTCCAAAAAAATAAAAATATTTAGGGTCGGCGGTAAAAATAGGGTCGGTCGGTTACAGCAATCAAAATTTTTCTTTTTTAAGCCTTAAGGTATACATGTCAATAAAATAGTATCCAAAAAAGGAAAAGATCAATTTTTCCTAAAGTTTTTTTGTTCTAGTTTCAACTTTAAAGGGGCATTGGACAAGTTCAGCATCATCCCCAAATTTTTCCCCATGCTTTTTGAGATTTTTGCATCATTTGAAGTATTAGCAGTAATAATGAGAGTATGCAAAAGTTTCAAAGTCAAATTCAAACCCTTTATATCAAAATGTTTAGATATTCTTTTATTCCTAATTATCGTTGCCGACAACGATAAATACTGCCCTCTATAGTTGAATTTTTAAAATTGGCCTTTTTGGGAGATCTAATGCAAACTTCAAACTTCTTTTGATTATCTGCAATCTATGATGTGAATGGAATGTTTTACAAACGAATCTTTGGCTCTTTCTTTATATATAGCTTCAATAAATACGTTTAGAGAATAGCCTCATACCCAAGATCAAAAAACAAAATAAAATTGAAATGACTTTCTGAAGGTTTTGATCAAAATGTTCCCGATATTTATTAATTAAGTGTTATTGTCTAGCATGTGAAGTGTAAATCATCCTCAAATAAAATTTCGAAATTTTATCCAATGCCCCTTTAATATTCAAGTATTATCAAAGTGATTTCAGTGTTTGAAAAATATAAAAATCAAAAACTGTTTTTAACACCTTATAATTGTTGTTCCCTTTTTTTTTCTTTTGCAGTAAAACCATGCAGGGTACAGCCAGGAGCAGTATGACAGCCAACTATTCAGACAGTTTAGAATCAGAATACATCAAGAATCTACAGCAGCAGATCTACTTCTTGGAGCTTGAAGCCAACTATTTATATCCTTTTTGTGGAAAAAGTGGGAGTAATGCTTTAAGGTGTCATTACTTGTACTAGGCTTTTATATTGATTCTGATTTAATTAAATCATAAACATATACAAATAAATCAAGTAGGTTAAAGAAGGCTGGATTTAGGTAGGCCTATACCCTTGGTACTCATTGTAACTCAAGTCTGCTGTGTACTGCCTGTATTGGCTGATTAGGCCCTATAATAAGTTTTGACCTGTAGAATTATACACACACCTTTGTTTCTCACTGCACGGCAATTGTTCATGAGTGGAAGATGTTGATTACAAGGTTGACAAAATTGCGATATTTACACTGTTTAAACTTCTGCATGACACCCCATGTTTAACTGCACATTACAAGAACTGATCTTGCAATCTCCAATGTGCCATGCATGTTATGTGTGTGACTCAAAACAAATGCTGTAAGTACACCAAAGTACCAAAATTGATTTAGCCGTTACCAATGTCTTATTTCTGAGTTGTGTGAGACTTCAGGGACCAGCATAGGTTTAGGTAGTATTTATATCTGGTCAACTAGACAGTTTACTTACTCAGAACAAGTGATGTTGTGGATGAAACCATCCCCTTTACTGGGTGTGATGTGGACCTTGTTTATAGGTGAAAGTGATGTTATCAAATATTATGATTTTGTAAGTTAATGTTTTGATTGTTAATTCTGTCCCAATCATGTGATAGTTAAATTGTCATGCTTCTGTAGTTGAAGGAAGGTTGCTCAACTATCACCTAAGTGCCTTCCTTAACACCACATTCAAGCCAACAGTTTTTCCTGTCCAAAATTTTGACTTTTTTAAACTAAATTTTTTAACACCACAATACTATGAGAGATGTGCTAGTTAAAGGGACTGGCCTAGATTCTTCCCACTAATTTTTTACATACATTATTTTTGACATGAATAAGTAGAACATGTTTAGTAATTTAACCTACAAGAAGTTTTCCATGATTTTGAGGAATATTGGAGAAAATTGCAATTCTTTACCTGCTTTAATTTTTTTTGCCGGCGAAAAAAAAAAGATGTGAAAACGGTGTTTCTAGTTTCAAAATTTAAAAAGATTGTGTTTCTACACATATGGTGGGTAAACAAATTATTTTTGATGAAATTGTTTCCCTTTTAATATGTATTAAATTATCTCAGAGCTTTGTTTGATTTTTTTATCTGGTAAATCCAGATCTGAGGTACAAATTTAGGATTCAGAAAACACAAGATAGTCACACCACCATCAAAGAATGATATATTGCAAATTGGTTATCTCTCAATTTGAACCATTTCTGTGTAAATGTTTGTACTTTTTTGGATATTAATACACCTTTATACTTTATTTAGAGCATTTCCATAAGTTTTTAATTCTAGGTGGAATCTAGGCTAGTCCCTTTAACCTTTCCCACACCTGGGATATAATTCAATCATTTCGAACAATATTCAAAACTGACAATAGTGTTTTTCTTAACATATTCATTGTACGCGAGACCAAGCCAAGAAAGCCACGGCTCTTCAGCCTCAGATGACAGAGGAAGCATCACGAATGATAGCATCGCTCAAGGTATGTCAGATATAGAAGAGAGATACCAGACTCGGCTCCATTTTTATTTTGACATTTTGGTAAAATTGACTAAGAGTATGAATTTAGGGGAGCAAGCTCAATGTCTAAAGGCAAAATAAATCTCCCCGTCAGAGCACCTCAAAATCGGACCCTAAATAAAATGTCGAAATCATGTACAGCCAATTCCAACCCTTAATGTCGTAAAGTATTAAAAATCACACCCCTAAATGTCGCTATGTTTTAATACACTAAAATTGACCCTAAATGTTGTAATGAACATTTGACCCATTATTGGCGTAACACACTGAAATGGACCCTTAACGGCGTAACAATGCACTATTTTCTGCCATAAGAACATGAATAATACATTGGAAGCCTTTTTTTATAGTTATTTCTTTGAATTTTAGAATAGCTGGCGTAAAAGTGACCCTAAAATAGAAGATATCATAAAAAGACGACCCTTAATGTCTAAAGTTACCCTGAAAAGAGACCCCTTTTTCTAAAGATGTTGACGATGCCAATGGGGCAAAATCTGACCCTTTTTCGACGTTTTTTCTGACGAGCATGCATACCACCTTTTTCTTAGCGCCCCCCCTCTCCTGGGTGTATCATTATGAATTTTGTGGAATGGGTCAATCGGTGGTCTCTGCTTTGGGAAAGCATTAACCAGTAAGGTTCCAAATTTCAGATAAATACTAGCTAAAAGCTGGTTCGAAAGGAAGTAGGGGGTATATGGTGGTGGTGATGGGTAACAGATCTTTTTAATTAATACAATAAAGCTGTTCTCCCTTATTTGCTATAAATTATGGAAATTTTTATAATCTATTGACATGGATTATTGATTTGGATTTATGTTTGGAATTGATTGATTGGTACAGCGGAAATTTCCCTTGCCTGGTAACTATTATTGAATTTAATATTGGAAATAGAATGGTTGGTACAGCGGACACCCTGGTAACCAACATTCAATAATATTTCATTTGAATTGGAAAGGAAATGGTTGATTCAGCGGAAAATTACTTTGGGAACCAACATCATTAATTTGGGTGGATATTATGAATTGAATGGTTGATGCAGCGGAAAATTACCTTGGTAACCAAAAGAATTTGGTACAGCAGAAAATTACCTTGGTAACCAGAAGAATTTGGTACAGCAAAAAATTACCTTGCTAACCAAAAGAATTAAGTACAACAGAAAATTACCCTGGAAATCTTCACCTCCAACAATGATAATTAATAGTTCTATTTATGAAGTTATCAGTGAAAAAATAGCTTTTGTTTTGAATTTAGAATGTTTGATTAGCAATAAGCTTAGGCAAAAAAAAGATGCGTTTGTTTACTGAAGAAATAAATACTGACCTTTTCAAATTCAATTTTCCAGGCAAAGTAATTTAGCAAAAAAGTATTTCAAAAATAAAATAAAGCCTTCCCCAACCGGCCGACTCTCTTCTGAAAGGGCATCTATATGGCCAAACTGACAAATTTGACCTTACCTCAAGAGAAGTGAAATGATTGTGATGGGATTTTATTTGCCAATCAAAGGACACAATTTTGGGAATTTTAATTTTGCTCAGATTTAATTCCATTAATTCAGAACATTTCACATTTGTTTCAATAGTAAATAAAATCTTAGCACTTTGCGAATTTGCAGTCTAGTGAAATTACCAAGTGAATATTACTTGTTTAAAATATCTATGTCTTTTGAAATTGCAGCATCACCATTGACAAATTAACTATCTCTTTTTTTATATTAAAATTTCCAATTGCTCCCATGAATTTTTTAGAAATATATATTGGGAAGTGATAGAGCCATTTGGAAAGTGGCACACACTTTGCAAGTCGCCATCTTGCTCTTTTCCTGTTTTAGAATTTGATCATGCAAGTAAATGCAGTCATATTTTTTACTGATTATATAGCAAAGGATTGCAGATTTTTTGGGCAATTGCTGTCAAAAGATATATAAGACAAATGTTAACAATGTTCAGGTATTGAGACATTAATTGTTACAATACATCGCAGTTGAATGGAAATTTGGTAACCAGCATAATATGTTTACATCACATGCAGAAAAAAACCTTCTAGCCCCGGTAAATAAACCTTATATGTAGTCCATCCCTTTTCAACCCATGAGAGGGTAATTAAGTCAACATTTTGTTCACCATGTTTTGAGGCTCGATCTTTCAATTGTTTATAGTGTACGACTGCATAGCTCGAATGCTAGCGAAATTTTGGTGTCAGACTCAGAGCCCCTGGTTTAGCTTAAACTTGTAGCTTTGAGCAATGTTGTTGCTTTAATATGTATATTGTTTCCTTCATATCTGTATTGAAATAAACTCTTGCAAGTTTAATATAATAAGAACAATATCTATTTTCATTTTTATTGAACAGGATTTACAATGTGAGGTAGATGGACTTCATCTAGAAGTTCAGCGTAAGGAATCTAACTTGGACTTTGTCAGTCATGAGAAAAATCGACTCGATGACAAGATGCAGCTATTGCAAGGTAAGAGGACTTTATGGCCAGGTGCGTAACCAGC